>JALBZD010000314.1:0-35520 GCA_038050675.1 Globisporangium cylindrosporum | reverse complement strand
ACACGAATGACAGTGGCAATGGCGGTGAGTCGGACACGAAGCCCAAGAGTGAGGATGCTGTGCTGCCCGGCAACAAGTACGTGCAGGAGGACGACTGGGGGGAGCAGTACGTGGGTAAGAAGACCGGCGTGATCTTCCTCGCGACGCTCGCGACCGGAAAGGTGGAGGAGGTCAAGGGCGTGCCGCCCAACCTCACGTGCGCCGACGTGCAGTTCACGCCCCACGACGACGGGCTCGTGTTCGCCGGCACGGAGACCAACAACCCCAAGCGCCTCGGCATCATCTACTGCTACAACCGTCCGATCACACTCTACCACCTGCAGTTCGGCAAGAGTGAGACTGGGGACGAGACGAAGGATGGCAAAGACAGCGTGCCACTCGCGACCAAGATCGAGACCATCCCAGCGGACGACGCAGCCACACAGATCGCATCCATGCGCAGCCCGCGCTTCTCTCCGGATGGCTCCAAGCTCGCGTTCTACGCCACGCGCGACGTCGTGACCCACGCCACGTGCAGCATGCTGAGTGTACTCGACTGGGAGACCAAGCGCGTGTCCACCTTGATAGACATTGTGGACGAGCCGGCTCTGGGCTTCACGTCACACCCGGCGACCGCTTTCAACGGCTTGTTCACGGGCTCGCTGAGCAAGAAGGCGTGGTCGGCGGACGGCACGCGCATCTTCTTCGACACGCAGGTGGGCACGCGCTTCCTCTGGAAGTACGTGGACGTGGCGTCCAAGACGGTCGTGTCGCCGCAGTACGTCGAAGTCTCAGCCTCGGGTCAGCAGAGCAGCGTCGCCATCGAGACCGTGCTCGACCGCGACGGCGACGCGTTCCTGGTGTCCGTGTCGTCGCCCGTGCGTCCGTCGAGCGTGTACCTGGTGTCGGTGGACCTGGCGACGGGCAAGTACAAGCGCGCGCCGATCGCCATTGAGGACCAGCGCGACAGTTCGCAGTACATCAAGGAATGGAAGGTGTTCCCAATCGCGACCAAGGTGTCAGATGTCCCTGCGGCGTCGAAAAAGCTCCCCGAGACGCCCGAGATCCTGAAGGAGCACTTGGTCCCGTTGGCGACGAGCGAGTCGGACTTTGAAGCGACGGTGCTGCTGCCGTCCGCTGAAGCACCGGCAGAAGGGTACCCAGTGGTTATTGACCTACATGGCGGCCCGAACGGTAACTCGCCCGCTATCTACCGCGTGCTATACGAGTACTTTGCCGCGCTGGGCTTTGCGGTAGTCTCAGTCAACTACCGAGGCAGCATTGGATACGGCATCAAACCGCTCGAGTCGCTTATCGGCAAGGTCGGTACGCAGGATATCTACGACTGCCACTACGCGCTGCTGCACATTCTGGACACCAGCGGACTGCCTTTGAACAAGTCTAAGGTGCACTGCTCCGGCGGCAGCCACGGCGGCTTCATCGTCGGCCACCTCATTGGCCAGTTCCCGGAGTTCTACAAGTCGACCGTGTCGCGCAACCCGGTGTCAAACATCGCGAGCATGTTCTACCTGACGGACATCCCTGACTGGACGCTCGGCGCGACGGGCATCAAGCGCTTCGAGTCGATCCATTCGACCCAGGCCCTGCAGAACGGCCGCGCGTCGCTGCCAGCGCTCTCGCCAGAGGTGCGTCTCGCGATCCTCTCCAAGCTCTGGCTGCACTCCCCCGTCTCGAACGACCTGAGTAAAGTGTGCACGCCCGTGCTCTTCGGTATCGGTGGCAAGGACCGTCGCGTGCCGCCCACCCAGGGATTGGAACTGCGCGACTCGATCTCTTCGTACGGCGTCGAGACGCGCACGCTCTGGTACCCAGAGGACAACCATCCGCTGGACACGCTGCAGGCGTACGGCGACTTTGCGGTCAACTGGGCTCTCTGGTTGGTCCAGCACAACTGAAAACGGCAGAAGAGGAAGCTCGTATGTGTGCGTGAAATGACAATCTGGTAAACTGCAACAATTGCATTTGGATGCCAAAAAAGGTGCTTGATTTCATTCCTCTTCGTGGGCGATCTCGCTAAATAATGTATCATTGTCGACTGCTCGAGAGCGACAAACTGGTGGGGTTTCTTTTGTATGGTACTGGGGTTGGTTGGGTTGGGAAGCCGTTGCAAGGATGTAGGTCTTGCTTGGTCTTGGGGGATTTCTTCTTCTACTTCTATGGGGTTACAGTCCAGTCGAGCGAACGGTTGGTGAGATGGTACTGGATGATGAGTAAGATGTGTGCAGAGCTTCGGAGCGCGAGCAGGCGTGGCGATAGTAATGGCGATGGTGCTGGTGTCGGATGGTCGATCTGGGATGCTGCTGCTGGAAAGTCGAACTACTTTACACTTGATGCTGCGCGAGGCAAGCACTGGGATATGGGGCGAGGCAGGAACCTGGGATCCAAGAGTCAAATCGACTTCTACGCGTGACGCAACGGAAGTCGAACTACTATACTCTTGGAGAAGGGAAGGGAGTGTCCTGCACTCAGCCTGGTCTTGGAACTTGTCTTGCCGCGCTCGAGTCTTCAAGTATCAAATCGTCTTCACTGGGCTTGATCACGCTGAGGCTTTGAGGAGACGAACTACTATACACTTGGGTGGCGCTGGGGCTTGTGCTGGGGCTGGCTGGGTTCCAAAGTGTCAAATCGACGTCCATCGCTCTAAAAGCACAACCCTGGGCGTGCCTTCAGAGCAACGGAATGCCGAACTACTATACACTTGGAGCTGCACCTGCATTCGTCCAAACGTGTGCAAGGGCTTGGTCAGCCTCCCAAGTGCCAAATCGTCTCCCTGTCGTCTTCAGCGATCTGGTACATCTTGATCTTGAACGAGCGTAGACCCGCACACACACGCACAACCATCACTGCTACCGCACTCGCGCTCTGTTGCTTGCTGCATGTCTGTCTATCATCAAATGCACGTGTCAGGAATCATAAATACACAACCACTCACCTCGGGTCCGCGCTCGTGCTTCTTCTTCATCTTCTAACTAACTATTCGTCGGCTGCTTCTTTTAGAAAAAGCGCATAGACACGGAGGTCGAGAGCGTCTCCCACGCCATTCGCTCGCGTCGCGACGCGGCGACAGTCGGTCGCTCGTTCACGTACAGATGAGTGATGTCCTGCAGCGGTCTTCGGATGATGCCGATGCTCTGCGAGCTCACTTTCTTGCTGGTCTCGGCCTTCCTGCTGCTGCTCTTCTTCGTCTTCTTCGCTGTTGTCGTCTTCGCGTTCTTCTTCGTCTTCTGCATCACTTTCTTCTTGGCATCCTGCGGAGTGATCGTGCTGCCGCCAGCGGCGCGCAGAATCTGTCTCGCGACGCCGCTGAGTCCGACGGGCGATGGTGTGCGGCGTCCTCGCGACACGCGGTGGTGCAACACGGGCGTGCCGTCGTACTCGCTGCGCAGTGACGCGGTGGGTCGGCGCACAAAGTAGCCGAGGTTCTCCTTGTTGCTCTCGTCGTCGTTGTAAAAGTCGCAGTCGTTGTACACGCGCGGCATGAGGTGGTCGAGCATCTTGCTTTTGGCGTCCTTGTGTATATGTGTGTGTCGGTGTCTGTCTTCTGCGGTCCTGGGGTCTTGAGCGTCCTTGAGCCGAAGCGGATCCTGTAAGGGGGTCTTGAGCGTCTGTGGGGCTTTCTCTATTGCGCGGATGGATTGGCGACTGACGCTGTGCATGTGCATTGCGGCGGCCTTGGTCTTGGTCTTGGCGCGCGTGAGATGGCGGGCAATTGGGATGCACTTTCTGGGCTCGTCTTCGAAAAAGGCGCCAAAATCAAAAAACTGAGTACCTCTATCTTTCTATACCTCATATATTACAGTATAAAATAGTTCCTCTGCTTTTTTGTCCGCCGTAAATTTAGATGCAGCTTATAGATTAAAAAAAGACAGGTTATGCGTTGTAGAGAGTATAAATCTACACAAACTGCTCACAAACCATCATTCTGTCACTCACGACATACAAAATCTGAGTGTTACACCTCTCGCCAACTTTGAATTGTGAGCACATTCCCAAACCATCCTCGCATAATGAAATCAGGTGAAGACTCCCTGCGAGAACGAGTATCATCTTTGAACTGATAAACCTTGAGAGCGCTGGTTGCTCTTCTGGCCAATCAGATCGCCGTATTTTGATGTATGTCGGTACCGATTTACCCAGCAACCGAAGGGGAGAGTTGCGTGGCTTAAATAGTATTTAAAAAATTACGATTTCTAGTAGATATACATACCATGGTTCTCTAATCTATTCAAAGCAGTTTTAAATCAGCTTATATAACCTTGCTTTTCATTATGAAAAACCTAATTATGAGGTTATGTATTCCACCTTGACAAGGCTGACAACTGTGGCGAAGTGCTTTTTGTGGGAAAATGTGCCTTTTTAGACTGTCGTTTGATAATACGGGTAGTGTATCCGGATGACTTGTCGACTCTTGAAAGTGACCACGAAATTTATTGTCACGTCACTTTTCTGAAGTAAATGTGCTACCGTAGCCTACGCAGCAAGTCCACGGACTCGGATGTTCCTCATGTCGTTCGAACCCGACAATCGCAGCGAATGTGCTGGCAGTATTATACAACATGGTTCCTCTTGCATGCTGACTGCTGATCCAAGTCTCACAGCTAACCGTGCCGATAGTTGTTGCATCGTACGCCCTCAGGCAAGGGGGTCGCCGACAACAAGATGGTGAAATGCGATCGCCGTGACATCAATCTACTATTATTTTTCAGACGTTGCGCTTCTGCTGTCAATCTATTCAATGAGCTACCCAGCGTGAGTAACTTAGCCATACCTTGTGTAGTTGTGGGGTGAGGTGGTGGAAATCTCTTCGAGATGCGGCGACTAAAGGGCGACTATACTAACGAGGACTTGGCCCTACGTGTGTGTGTGGAGTTGCTAAGAAATGTGGGGTTATTCGTAGCACTATGGTATCTAGAAGCCAAACAAGCCAGCTGGATTTTCTGTGGCTCACCTTGTCTCGCTCGCCTCGAGTCTTCAGGAAGCATAATGATGCCTGCGGATGACGCCAAGTCGAGTCAGCGCCGACACACTCAGACACGCGCGAAAATGAGAGTTGACCCACATCAAACAGGACGGAACAGCCCGAACACGCTCTAACATCTCTTCTGTGATAACTTATGCTCTCTTATGATAGCGCTCCCTCTAGTGCTCTGTGTGTGCTAGCTAATATTTATGCTACTCTTGCTGGTCTCTATGCTAAATACTTTCTAATACTAAATACTGACGCTACGGTTGACTTACTTACTTTCTCAAGTTATCCCCAACTCTTCTCTCTTTGTCTCTCTCTTCGTGATCTTCATGATCTTGGTCATGAAGCTGCTCGTCTTGGCTCGCCTGACTGATTCTCTTCAACTTCAGCTGCAACGCCAACAGATGGGACTAAAATTAAATCCATGTCGACTGCGGCTGCGCGCGCTTCGGGCGGACGAGGTGCGGCGGCGGAGGTGGCAGACGGCTCGCGCTGCGGCGGCCGTGCGTCTCCACGCGCTCGGCCTGGTCCTTCACGTGGATCAGCTCCTGTTCCGCGAGCTCGAACTCGCGCTTCGCTGCCATCAGACGCGCATACACCTTGACCACTTCCTCTGCGTCGCCGGTATCACACAGCGGGATGCTCGTGCCGGGCACGCACTCCACCAGTCGCTCGCTGTCGTTACTCGACGAGAGCGCGAGCGGGGACACGGGGGATGCCGGCGACCCCATGAACGTCTGACGGCGGATGTCTTCAATGCGCGCGGTCGTGATCGAGAGACGCTCTTCGAGCTCGCGGTCGAACGCCTTGCCACCGCCGTTGCTCGAGAATGACGACACCATGCGGCGGAGTCCACCGCTGCGGCGCTGGCGGCGCTTGGAAGCCGAGCCGTAGCCGCCGTCGAGCGAGTCATCGCGCGAGAGCGGCACGCGGTGGTAGGTCGCGCTGTTGTAGTCGCGCGACTGCTGCAGTTGGCGGCGCGACGCCTTGCCGCCCTTGAGGCTGCGCAGCGACTGGCTGATGCAGCGGAAAAAGTGCTTGATGCCCATTCTCGTGAGTGTCGTGTGTTATCGCGCGATACCGCTGTAGGTGTGTGTTTCTGGTGTTTTTCTAAATGGACGGATGATGGTGATGGCGCTGCTGGTTGCCGCGCGGTTCATTCAAAAGCCACGCTCGAACTCGTGTGTGTAATGTAATCTCTGAGCCTGTGCGATGACTGATCTGTCTGCTCTGTCTGTTGAGTGTGAGCGGGCGATTTCCGGAATGAGGCTGGAAGAAGAACCCCAAACAGCCGCTACTTGCCAGCCAAAAACAGCAAATGGGCACAACAGACCCATACAAAAGTCAAAAAGACCCCAGAGACAGGAGCGAGAGGGGCGAGTGTATGAAAATTTGTATGGAAGCGAGAGAAGGATCGACTGTTGGCATTTTGTATGGAAATGTGTGAGGAAGCGACTGGAAGGATGTGCTGCACGCAACCATTTCCTCCCGTGTGTGTTGTGCGTACAGTACTGGAGCGCACGGTACTGCTTGGATCCACCTGTTTTCGAAAAAAGTGTAGGTAGCGCCGGTAGTCACCTCCTCGCACCTAGTCGAGTCAATTAGACACCTGCATAGAAATGGTACGGCTAAAAGGAATTGCTGACCAGCATGCGACAATCGCATGAACTTCAAAATGTTGGCGTCATCACACTGGTCACTTGTGGACTCATTTTGCCTCTCCAACAACAACCGCAGAGCCAATTTGACCCAATTTGAGACTGAAACAACCAAACCTGGGGACTGGAAGACCAAGGCGGCGTTCGTATAAAGCAATTACACTCGCGTGTCCTTGCAGCAGCATACATGCGCCACATTGGTTTCCACCCGACACGCAATGGCAACACAGCAACTTTGTTCAACGTGAATGGCCTTTCGCGAGATGCTGTATTTGTCATTCCAGCCATTTGATTTCACTTCGTACCCATTACCCAAGCCACACAAAGTAAGAGAGTCGAACGCTCATGGACAGATAGGTGGATATTGGATGAAAGTAAGCACCCATGAACATGTTTTATGCTTTATACTCGAGCGTACTTCGGTTCAAACGACAGGGCCGTCGAGCCTGAGCTGATGTCACCAGAAATCCATTGTCTCCTTCGCTCTTGACACGTGGTTGAGGTCCTCGGGAGGAGGAGAGAGCCACGTCTGATCAACTCACGACCGAAAATCCGCTGTCTTGCGCACTCAGGCCTCTGATTTACGCATGATTTTTCCCGAGTTGGGATGCTGATGATGCTGTCTGTGATGATGGAGCCTCGAGTGTGGATTTTGACGAATTTGACCAAAAAGATGTGAAATTCTTTTGTGGACGGGGGGGGGCAGTTGCTCGATTGATTAGCGCATCCATCATTCTTTTTCTGCGGACGTTCCCCATTTGCACCTACACGATGACGAGTTGATGCACGGACATAGTGAAACCAAGATGTCTGCACCCTCAAGCCAACCGATGCAGACATGTTGATTTCACTATGCCTGTGCTATTTAAGGGTTTGAACCTACACTTTTTGAGTGACTGGCTCGTCTTCCTCCGCCAGTCATTTCAAGAATGAAAGTGACAGGCAAGGCAACCACTTGACTTACCACGCTTCACACACCAACCTCAGCCAGCATGAACGCCAGTTGAAATGCCTTGCGCGCCAGTCGTTTGTGGCTTTCCGACTTGGCTTATTTTCCTCCAATGTCGATGCTTAGCCGCCCTTCGTCATCATCCTAGTCGCATGCTCATCATGCTACTGCTCCGGGTGCCACGTCACACTTGCAAATTCCATCTCTTCTGGACGCTTCAGTTGTCCGACTTTACATTGGAGGCGTGCGCGCGTGCTTGGTCCAGTTCAGTACACTGAACTGACACGTTGCTGCCTCTCCAGCCCACAGCACATTGCGGTACAGTGCAGCATGGCAATGTTCACTGAAGTCTGGTACGATGCTGGGGACTGGTGGGCTACAGACACAGATTCGGTTTTGGTCCGCCATGCAAAGTGATGACCATGCCGTCACTTCACAAGGCATGCTTATGTAGTATGACCTCGCGGTCATACAGTATTGCATTCCAGCCCTCCTCTCAATTGCTGTTGTTCACTTTAAACGTAAAGTGACGACTACGTGGTCACCACGCATGACCAGATTATATTCCTCTCGTAAGATGTACTGTAACGTGTAAGATCGGCATTGGCCCGACATTTGCGAATTCATGTCGTCACTTTGATGCCCAAGTGAACTGTAAACACGTGCGGATCTACATATCCAGTATCCTCTCAGGACACCAACAAGTTGAAGCTGATTTCCATGGGGGGCGTGATGGTCGTGGTCGGAAAGCATATGCAACCTGATAACTGGTTCAACAAACTTGTCCACCACGTGTTTCAATGGGTTACCACGAGAGAACGTGTGGCTCTCAGCGAAGAGCTACAAAGAACAAAGACAAAACACCCGAGTTTAGTTGATTGACATGTTTTATGACGAAGTACACTATTTAATAACACCATGCAACCCTGAAGCATTGAACACACAGCCTCAACAGATGTGTTTGCCAACAGCCAAACAAATACAATAACATTCATGGCAAGGACGTATGTTTCCACCTCGGGAGGTTTGCAACGCCCTCAGTCAAATCGCCTCACCATGCCGCTCAAACCGGTTCCACGTGCGCACTTTGGTGGCTATCTCGAGCTCCACGTCGTTCACGGTCGCAAGCAAGCGCGAGACGAGGCGGTCGCTGCCCGTGAACGCGCTCGCTGGGAGCGCCGAGCCCATGATCATGAGCGTGTCGCGCGCCAGCAGACTCATTTTCGGGAACCGCGGCGCGCCGACGACCTTCCACCACTCGAGCACGTCGTCGCAGCCGAGGTCCGCGTTCGCCGTGAACTTGAAGAATGCGTCGACCTCGTCCTCAGTGACGCGTTCCGGGTGGATCTCGTTGCGGGCTTGGCGTGCCGCCGCGAAGAGTGACGAGATCTGTTTCTCGGCCTTGATGGGCGTCGTCGTCTCGGCTGCTGCTCCTGAAGTGGATGCTGATGATGACGCCGTCGCAGATGCTACTGAGTTGGATGACGACTCCTGGACGTCCAGGCCGTACTCCTCGATGAGCGTGCGCCGGATCTCGGCTTTCATCGCTACGGCTTCTACCGACGCGTTCGCCACGCGCGGGTCCAAGATCTGCGCCAGGTTGGCAAAGTGGTTCCACAGGTGGCGCTTGTTGCGCTGGAGCACGTCGAGGAACGCAGACGCTGCGCTTTTCGCGAGCGGCGTGATACCAATTAGCGAGACGCGACCGTCGACCGTTTTCTTACAGTGCGCCTGGAGAGAGTCGTAGATGAGCGGCAGCAGCGACGCGCTGATGTAGTCGTCCTCCACGACTACCGTGTAGCCCACCGCCTGTTCAAGAAAGTCCTTGACGCACTTGAGCGTGCGCCAGTCGGCGTCCAGGAGACGCAGCTCCTGCTGGTGCTGGCTGCGCAAGCCCGACATCGCGTTGCTGGCAAACAGCACGTTGAGCACGTCCTTGACGTCGTACGCCGCGTCGATCATCGCGAAGAGCGCGTCCCACTTGTTCTCGACGTCTAGCACAGGGATGTCCTCTCGGATCGCAGCACTCCCAGTCGCTCTCTGCTGCTGCTGGAACAACTTGTACGCCTTCTGCAGCGAATCCGAGTCGTGGAGCAGCTTAACCAGCGTGCGCAGGCTCGCGAGCGGCACAGCGATCTTCTCGAGCGCGGCGCTGACGCACTGTTGCAGGATGTGGGATACGCAGCGTAAGTGCCACGCGTCGCTCACTTGCACCACAAATTCGCTATCGAGTGCTTCACGTACTTGCGCGACCGCCGGCTCGAGCTCGCTGCCCATGTCGGTCGTGATCGCGCGCACTCTCGTCGACAGGTTGAACTTTTGCAGCGTCGACATGAGCAGCTCCGTGACGGCCCATGCGTCGAATTGCGGCGGTGAGTGCTTGAACTCCAGCAGACGCTTCTTGAGCTCCCAGTCGCTCGACACCCAGTGCAGCGTGACTCCCACGTACCCAGGCGTAGACCACCGGTCCAGCGTGAGCGCCACCCCACCGGGGATCTCCTGCACGACAGCGGAGACCTTTTGCAACGCCTGGGCCAATTGCTTGTCAATCGATACAGCGAACGCGTCGCGCGTTGGAAGTTGGAAAGACGGGTTCAGCTTCTTGGCGAACGCCGCAAAGCTCGCGCTCTCGAGTACGTCACAGCCCAGCTGCTCGTCGACGAGGAAGTCCAGCAGCGCGTCCACGATTTCGGCTTGGCGATGCACACTCACCGCTTCGTTTTGCTGCTGTTGCTGTCTCGTGCGATTGTCGCTCTCGGCTTTCGTCGGCGGCGTCTTGAACCCATGGCTCGGAGCGGTAATGCCGGTCGCGACAGCAGGCGTAGTAACAACATCACCAGCTCCATTCGCATTCGCAGTAATAAACGGAGCAGCAGGCGTAGCGGGTGTGGCTGGAGTTGCAGGGATCGTAGGTATTCCTGGGCTTGACTTGATGCCGCCACCACCGCCGCCGTTTTCCCTCACAATACCGTGCTTGGTGTGCAGATGCACCGCGAGCGTGCTGTTACCCGTGGACCGCGGGTAGCTCGTCGCGTCGCTCGGGTTCGCCAGCAGGCAGTGCTTGCACACGTTGCGCGCGTTCTCGCCACCGCCGAAGGCAAAGTGGTTCCACACCCACGACGTCTTCTTGCGCTTGCGGCCCATCGCCACGGGCAGGTACGCGTACGGAAGCGCCTCGTGTCCGCCTGGGGCCAGCTGCTGCTGGTGCAGCATGGGCGTGTTGTCGCCGCCATTATGAACGCCTCCAGGAGCAAGTTGACCGTCGTCGCTGACTGCGGATAACCGCTTCTTGCGCGGCTGCATCTTCGCGGCCATTTTCACCTGTTGGTGGTTTGCTGGTTTGTTTGGCTTGTAAAAAATCTAGACTGGAAAAAAGAAAAAACTCCGGGTCAGATCGTTTTTACTGCTCTGGACTTGAATTTTTCTCATTCTGGAGTTTTTTTTCGTTTTTGACTAAAAAAAAACTCCGGTCCAGAACGAGGAAAAACTCAAATCTTCCAGTTACAGAGCAATTTGGCTCAGGTTTGGAAGACTACATTGAAACGTACTCGGTTACGTTTTGGCGTAACCTTCCAAACCCGAGCCAAATCGCTCTATAACTGGAAGATTTGAGTTTTGTCCGTTCTGGAAACCGGCAAAAAATTGTTGGTCGTATAAAACATGCTGCTTTTTTAAACTGGAAGTTGGAGGGAAACCGATCTCAGGTAATCGGTTTACCAATATCAACTTTAGACAGCAAAAGCAGTCTAAAAATAGCCAGGCGTCAAAAATGCTATTCTTGATGCTTCCCAATCACACACAACACTGCCAAAGCAAAACAAGAAGCGCTACCAAGCCCATGAAGAACGACTGACGTGTGCGTGTCTGCCTCTGTATGAGAGCCGCACAACAGACGCCATGAGATGGCTTCATTGCTGTCCCCGCCGCCTCAGACTCGCATATCCGACGAGCCATGCCCTGGCGCTGTCGTGCTCGTGCGACTGCAGGCGCTATGGCTAAACCAGCGCTCTTCACGACTCTGCTGCTTGGCATCTCCATCTTCAACCTCTTCAAAGGCGTCGTCGATGCGTCGAATTGGGCGCAAGTGAGCGGCAAGCGCCACACGAACACTGTGGTGCTGGAGATCACGCCCTGGACTAAGCGCCACGGCCACGCGGTGGTGACGCTCGACTTTAGCGACGAGTACATGCGCACGACCGGTCAGAAGGCGCGCATGTTTGTGCTCGGCGGCGACTCGAGCGTGCAGGGCAAGCAGGACCTGAGGGCGTACCCCGGCGGTGGCAACCTCAAGAATGATGTGTGGGCCACCACGGGTATCCAGTGGAAGGTGGAGACGAACATTCTCAAGACCACCAAGTGGGGGGACCCGCTGCCGCAGATCATCGCCAACGTCACGTGGCTACAGACGAACTCCGGCAAGCGCCCGCCGCGCGGCGTCACGTACAGTGACTGGATCGCGTGCGCATCTGTGGCATGGGCAGTCGCGCCTGTGAGCGGCTGTAGCGACGCGTCCAAGCCCCCTGGCGCGTATTTGGCCGACAACATGTTCTCCCCAAGACGCAACTTTGTCGCGACCGCGTTCAACAACGAGTTGTACGTGCTCGGTGGGCGAGCGCGCGAGCATTTTCCCATCCCCGAGGACCAGCTGCGGGGAGGCGTGCGCACGATCGGGCCCCGGAATGTGCGGTGGCGCGAGTTCGCAGTGCTGAAGAACGACGTGTGGCGGAGCAGCGACGCCGGTGCGTCCTGGAAGCTCGTGACGCCCGGGTGTCTGATGCCCCAGGTGAGTCTTGTGCACAAAGCCGGCGCGAGTCAGTTCCAGTGCGAGACCGACGACCAGTGCGAAGGCGACAGCTCGTGCAAATTTGACCAGGTGACGAACGCGGGCTTTTGCGTGTGCAACATGTGGTCCCCGCGCGAGTTCCATGCAGTGGCTGTCTACGAGGGGGGTTTCTATTTGTCAGGTGGATACGCGCTCGTGCAACTAGGTAACTGCGGAGTGGAGGAGAACGCGCGCAAGCGGCCGTTGGGCGAAGAGTTTGCGTGTGGCGGCGGATACCGCACGTACATGAACGACATGTGGACGTCGAAGGACGGACAGCACTGGACGCTGCTCAAACTTCATGCAGCGTTCTCTCCACGCGGCGAGCACGCGATGGTGGCGTTCAAATCGATGCTGTACATCTTCGGTGGGAGGTCTGGTGACTCGCTGGACAGCGCGAACCAGACGCTGCTGAACGATGTGTGGGTGAGCTCGGATGGAGCGCTGTGGAGCGTGCAGACGCCGCAAGCACCCTGGTCCGTGCGCTCCAAGCACGTCGTGCTGGTGCTTCCTGGCTCGACAGACTTGACGTCGGGCGACGACCTAGAAGACGAACTCGTGCTCATGTACGGCGAGGACGAGGAGCGCACTTTGGAGGACGTGTGGACCTGGAAAGGTCCAACAGGGAGTACGACCCAGTGGATTCAAGATTTCTCAAGCGGCACAGGCGCTGGGGACTACATGAGCCCAACGAGCAGCGTGAGCTACCTGAAAGGCATGCTAGACGCGGACGTGTTCGCGCTCAACGCTGCGGGCATCAATACGATCACAGACCTCACGGCGCTCTCGTTCGACCTCACGATCACGCTGCGCGAGATCATGCCGATCTGCGATTACATCGCGCTCGCCAAGCAGGTCGTGGCAACCTGCACCGTGTCTGCGGATGTCTACGAAGGCCAAGAGTACGCGAACCAGAAGGTGATCCAAGGCGTGAATGCCGACAATGCGGTGGCTGGTGCTGATACTATGACCGCAGACAACTGGGACGGGTGCACGCACGTGGGCTCGATGGTGCTGGATGCGACGACAGGCCGCAAGAAGTGGCCCGACGTGAAAGGCGTCGACCAGGTGCAGATCCTGCGCGATGTGTTTGACGACGCCCAGGAATCGATCTGCAAGTGGAACCCGTCACCGCGCTCGGGCCACGCCGGGATCATGTTCCAGCGTAAGGTGTTTGTGTTTGGCGGGCTCACGAACCCAGATTACTATGAAAACGACGTCTGGTACCGGGACAAGCGGCGTCCGAAGGCGCAGCTCACTCTCGTGCCGCCAACCAAGAGCTCCGACACCGTGTTCAAGTTTGAGAGCGACAAGCCCGGGTGCATCTTCGAGTACCACGTGACGAACATGATCGAGATGCTCGTGGTGCGCAACTGGACGCGGACTCTGGGCGAAGTGGACTTTCTGAGTTGGCTTGACGGCGGCAAGTACCGGTTTCGCGTTCGCGCGCTGGACCCGGCGGGCAACGTCGACTTGGCGTTCGAACTGGGCCGCAATGAGTACATTTGGGTCTACAAACCGAAGCTGCCCTGGGCGTTGATCATCGGTCTCTCGAGCGCCATGCTCGTGCTCTTCATCGGGTTCTTCATGGAGTGGCGCAAGCGGCGAAAACGTGCGGCGATGGAGCGCTATGCGATGAAGCGCATGCGGCGCAAGCTTAAGGGCAAGAAAGTGGAAGGTGGTGACGGCGACGAGAACTGGCGCGAGACGTACGACAACGCCAAGGACAAGGACGGCAAGAAGGCAAAGAAGAAGAAGGGCAAGGTGGTCGGCGTCAAGGCAACAGTGGCAGGCAAGAAGACGTCCGAAGACAAGGACAAGGGGAAGAAGAAAGAGACGGACAAGTCCAAGGACAAGAAAGACAAGCCCGAGTCGAAAGAGAAGGACAAGCCCAAGGACAAAAAGGACACGAAAGAGAAGAAGGAGGAGAAGAAGAAGAAATCCAAGGACAGCAAGCCTACAAAGGACAAGAAGAAGGACAAAAAGCCCGTGGAGAAGGACAAGAAGAAGACGAAAACGAAGGACGAGGCCAAGGAGAAGAGCAAGAAAGCGGACAAGAAAGCCGCCGACACGAAGACGAAGAGCGCGGAGCCGAAGAGCAAGCCGAAGAAAACCGCAAAGGACGACAAGAGCAGCAGCAGCAAGAAGAAGAAATAAAGTGGTCGGGGCAGACAGAGCAGCGCAAGGCGGAACTCAACCTACTAAATCTAGTATCAGACACGCCGCCCAGGATTTTTGGAATTGGAGCTTCTGGTCTTCTGGTCGTCGTTTGCTTGTCATTCATGTTGAAATGGATACTTTTCGAGGGAGGCACGGATTTGAATCTGTGACATGCGCGCATGTTTGTTTGAGCAGCCGAATCGTACTTAGTGGATACTAGCACGCCTGATTTCAGTTTATCATCATCACTCGAATCGGCATTTCGCCAATTGTTCAAGAAATGGCGCACGCTGCTACCCCCGATGCCGTCGTCACGCAACTGCTGCGCGTGCACCTGGGCCTGGGGGACTACAACGATAACGACACCTCTAACACCGGCACCAGCACCAGTATCAGCACCAGTATCCGCAGCTTTCGCGACCTCTACCAGTTGCCGTTCCTGTACGCACTGCAGGCGAAGCGCGAACTGCTGCGCGCCGCTGAGGCGACCTGCTGCGCTGGCGTGATCCTGGACGTGCTGCTCTACTTATCGCAGACAATGGCACTGAGTTTGTTCACGAGAGAGCTTGCGACTATGCCTGTGGCGCTCAGCCAGTGGATCCACTACCTGTCGGAGCAGTGTGTCGTGAACAATGAGAGCGTGTCGCTCGACGCGCTCCACGGACTCCTGGAGCTCTACTCGACCACGAAGCGGTTCCAGGACCTCGCGACGCTGCTGCTCGAGCTCGTAGCGAAAGAGACCCAAATCGACAAGGCGTTGCGCGTAGCGATTGAAATCGCGGGCATCATCAAGCACTACCGCCACCGGTTCCCCAACTGGATCCTCGAGCTCATCAACGAGCACATCGCGCTCACGGAGTTGCTGATCGCGACAGAGAAGAACGACCAGTTCACCGCTCCAGAGGTGTGCGTCAAGAGCGGATACATGGACAAGCGAGCACGAGGCGCTGTGAGCATCCAGGCCAACTGGCGCATGCGCTACTTTCAACTAGACGCGAACGAGCTCTCGTACTCCAAGCACGACGCCGAGAAGCTCGCGCACTCGCGGAACCCGTTCCTGGACAAGCGCCAGAAAGGCAGCGTGAGGCTCACCAAGGGCATGAGCGTCACACCGCTCGAGTACAACGGCAAGATGTCCATCCGTCCGCACTGCATCCAGCTGGGTGACGGCGACCGTGCGCTCATTCTTGATCCGTGCACTCCGGTAGTGCAGTACGAGTGGATGGCCGCGCTCGCCGCGAATATCAAGCGGCTCGAGCTGGATTCCGTGTGGCTCAACTTCCCACGGCGGAGCGTGCACCACATGACTATGACTGAGTTCCTGCGGTACTGTCTGCTCTACCATTTGAAAGCCAGCAATAGTAGAGAGTTGCCAGCGTGTCACCCGCAGATCCTGCGCGAGCGGTTCCAGATCGACGAGAAGCGCTATTACTATAGTTTGCTGCAGAGCCTCGCGCGTGTGGGCGACTGGGGCGAATTTGAAGCCCACACGCGGCCGTCGGCAAAGATGAACACCATCTCGCTGTTCCAGAATGCTACCGGCAATAATAGTAACAACGTGAAAGCCCCGATCGACCCGAACTGCATCGGCTTTGGCGCGATCCTGGATCTGGCGCTGTCGGGCAACGCGCCGGGCCATCTCATTGTGGACTTCGAGGCGCAACTCCAGAAACAGGAGGCAAAGAATAACGCAAAACCCGCGTGGAGCTGTCGACATAATGGGAATGAGGACGCATCGCTCTCGATCCGCATCGAGGTGCCTGACAGCATCCGCGCCGAGGGCTATTGAAAGAGCTACATGATTGTTGTGCTTCGCTTTACCACACGAAGGCATGATGCATGTTTACAAGTGTATGTGTTGTATGTATTGTGGTAGGTAGAGAAACGAAGTTGTTCTGCTAGTTACACTCTCATACACTCTCATCTCAACCTCTCTCTCTCTCTCTCTCTCTCTTTCCATCTCTTATACTTCTTCTAAAGCACTACAGACTATGGATCGATCGTTCTTACCAGCGACAAGCTTAGAACGTCTCCGAGGCGTTGAAGGCCTTCTCAAGCGGGTGCGGGCGCGTGATGAGGTCGAAGCGGTCCTGGCCCACGCCGATCCACTTAATGTGCGTGCCCAGGAGCTCTTCGACGCGCAGCACGTACTTCTGCGCAGCCGCTGGGAGCTCCTCAAACGTCTTGCACTTGGAGATGTCCTCGTCCCAGCCATCCATCACCTCATACTCGACCACCGACTCCTCGAGCAGCTGCAGGTTCGACGGCATGCCGCCGAGCTTCTTGCCCTTGTGCCAATACGCGACACCGATTTTGACCTGCTTAAGGCCCGTGAGCACGTCCAGCTTGGTCAGGTTCAGCTCCGTGAAGCCGTTCACCATGTTCGAGTAGCGCATCTGCGGGATGTCGAGCCAGCCGCAGCGGCGAGGACGGCCCGTGGTCGTGCCGAACTCAGCGCCGACGCTGCCCAAGTGCGCGCCAACGTCGTCGTGGAGCTCCGTTGGGAACGGACCTTCGCCCACGCGCGTGCAGTACGCCTTGACGATGCCGATGATGCCGTTCAGACGGTTCGGCGAGATACCGCCACCCGTGCACACCGAGCCGATCGACGGGTTCGACGACGTCACGTACGGGTACGTGCCAAAGTCAATGTCGAGCATGGTCGCGTTCGCCCCCTCGACAAGCACGCGCTTGCCCGAGATGAACGAGTTGTTGAGGTACTCGATCGTGTCGACCGTGAAGCTCAGGATGTACTCCTTAATCGCGCGGTACTTCTCGATTTCGGCATCGGCGTCGACTTCCAGGTCCGGGTAGTTGTCCTTGTAGAACTTGACCTGGTCACGGAGCTTGTCGGCAAAGTCGTCAAAGTAGCGCAGGTCACCCACGCGTACGCCGTTGCGGAGCATCTTGGACGAGTACGCCGGACCGATGCCCTTCTTGGTCGTGCCGATCTTGTTGCGGCCGCGACGCAGCTCGTTCAGGCCGTCGATCTCCTGGTGCAGGTCGAGCACCATGTGCGCGCGGTCCGAGATGAGGATGCGGCCCTCGTAGTCGATGCCCATGCGCTTGAGCTCCTCGAGCTCCAGCAGCAGGCTCGGCAAATGCACGACGACACCGTTACCGATGACGCACACCGCGTTTGGATTGAGGATACCCGACGGCACCAAGTGGAACTTGTACTTCTTGCCGTTGTGCACGATCGTGTGGCCGGCGTTCGCGCCACCGGCGACACGCGCGATCACGTCGTATGATTGCGACAGGTTGTCCACGAGCTTGCCTTTGCCTTCGTCGCCCCACTGCGCGCCGAGCACGACGTCCACGCCGCCGTTGAAGCCGTCGTGGTGGCGCTTCGGGTTCGCCACCGCGGACTCAATGCGGTTGAGCTTGGCGACGACCTCCTTGAGCATGGCCTGGGTCTGCACGTCGCGCGCGACTGGCGCCGCGCCTTCGCACTGCGCCTCGTTGCTCGAAGACGACGCGGCGGCGGCCGTGCCCGCAGCGAGCACGAGCGCGCCGCCCACGGCGAGCGCCCAGCTGCTGCCGTTCTTGTTGCCATTGCTGGCCTGACTTCCCTCCAGTGCAAGAGCCGCTCGCAGCGACGCGGTCGCATGCGCGTTGGCGTAGCTCGCCTGGCGCCAGTGCGCCGCGACGCGCGTGGCGGCGCTTGTCACCTTCTTGACGGCGTCCATCCGCATCTTTTTCAAGATTCCGGGCAGCTCCTGCGCCAGCAACCGCACAAAAAGCTCGGGGTCGAGAAGCAGGGGGGAGGTGGTTACGACGCTACAGACAGCGAAATAATTATAGAGCCATGCCTCCTCCAGTCATTTTGTCGCATTGGTTTTGTTGGGTGTGACATGTGTGGCGCGAGCAGCACCACATCCATCACCTGACATAGTGATGTTGAAGTAGCCTTAGATATCGAGTATGAAGGCCTTTTCGGAATGATGGAGAAGCAAGATATCCTGAGAAGTGTAGTACGAGGAGAAGTAAAGGCTTATGTAGTTTAAAAAGAAAATCAATAAACTATGCCGGAGTGTACCGATTGCGCACTGGTTCAAACACGGTATTCAACCAGTATCTGGTCAGCAACAAATAGATGATAAGTGCGCGCGAACTTAAAAAGGTTTTATGCTTTATTTTGTTGCGAGGGACGAGTCTGTGTGAAGAACGAGTCTGTGGGTGGATGTCAATCACGCTGACAGGAAGGAATGACCTCACTGCAGCGAAGCCATTTCGCCCTCGTGGCTCGTGGCAGATAGCCAGAGAAACGGACATGTCACCGCGGACGAGAAGATCATCAGCAGCAGTTCTTTCCATGAAGTAAAATGCAACGAGGCAGCTCGTCTGACTCGTGCGAGTGCGACCACAGTGAAGACGCCAACCACCCAAACCAAACCAGTCTTCCGCAGCGGTGGAAGCGCATGCAAAGCCCTGCTCCCTGCTCCCTGAGCCATGAGCCCTGAGCCTTGGGTCATGAATCTTGAGCTCTGCAATACTACAGCTCTGTAGCACAGTAGATCCATTCAATATTGATCCTTTTTCGATTCGCGCAAGTGAATGGGAAGAAAGTCCAGTGCATTTTGGTTGATTCTCTCCCATAATTGCAATCTCAGCTGCTCAATCTCGATGCTTCAGCTTTCCGATGACCAAAGCAGTTGCTCGTACAGTGTAAAACCAACCTGTAGATGAACAGAGGAGCGTCATCGAGCGTAAATACAGTTAGTGCAGCACCAGGAAATGCAGCAAGGCCATCACCTTCGGCCAACGTAGCATTTTGGGAGCTGTTGCACAATCAGAGAAGTCACCATCGTCCATTTCATTTTCGTTTTCAGTGCAAGCTCCAGGAACTCATTTGAAGAGCTTATTTTACAGAATACGGTAACTGATTTACTTGGAACAGTCCCATCTCTAACCGTTTAGTCCCTCTAAGATCCAGGGAGTAAAAATAGCACCTTGTTTTGTTAATCATGGAAAGTGTACCTATGTCGACTTTTTTCACGAAAGCACCCCGCCCGTCGTACCCACTCAAGCGGCGATTTCTTCACGAGGGCAACTAGAGAGGGCGAGTGAGTGTGGACTCGCTTCTCTCACCCTATCTGTTTGCCCATCTGAACGACCTTCACACCATTTTCACTCGCCTCATCTCAACACTCGCTCACTTGTGTGGTCGTCCAAAATTCAGAAGCCTCTCTCGTCTCTGCCTCCTAATAAGTCGGATACCTCGAGCGGCACAGCATGTCACGCATGAGAAACCGGGCATTAAGTCGCTTTTGATGGAAGAAACGAACCTGGTTCGGCAGGCTTATCTCATAGTATTCATATTCAAGGTCAACGCGCTTGCACAATTGCAAATCAAACGCATCTCCATTTCTCTTTATGGCTTTGCTTGTCAACCCACAAAAATGAGGGAGTGGGATCGTCCTATGGGAGGCTTCTACAGAAAAGAGAAGAAAACGACCGATTATTTCATTCTCTTTTCTTCATTCTCGCGCTTTCGCGTCGGCCCACAATTGGCTCCACTTCTTCATTCGCCTCCATTTGCACACGTGCTCATTACTGATTGTCAACACCCGCAGCGCCCATAGGTGTATTTGTCTGGTTGTGTGTCTGCGTTTTGGGTGCGTGAGTTCGTTGTCGCGCGTGAAAAAGTCCAGTGCTGCTCCAACCAGAAACCTCCGTCACCATCGTCGAAGAACTCGCCATTCTCAACTTTGTCCTGCCTTTCTCATCACCATTCGTGCCAGAGCGAGCGACTTCCTTGCGATAACACCATGATGAACTCCTGCGAGCCAGCCGAAGACCCACTCCTCCAATTCGACGAGGACGAGGTGTCCTCCTGCGAGCTTTGCGCGCTCGCTGCTGCCAGTGCATCCTCGTCTCACCAACCTCTACAACATCAGCAACATCATGGACGCACAGGACGACGCGGGTCACGGGGCCAAGAGCGCATCCCGCAAATCACGATTGCAGCCATGCAGGGACGCCTCGAGCATGTGCACCACTGGATCGAGCACGCCGGCTGCGACGTCAATACTGTCGACTTCATGGGCACCATGCCGCTGCATCGCGCCGCGCTCGAAGGCCACGCGGACATCGTCGAGTACCTGATCCAGCGCGGCGCATCGTTGCAGACTCGAGTGCTCGACGTGAAGGACACGGTCCTGCACCTGGCGGCGTCCAAAGGCCACGCTCAAGTGCTCAAGGCGCTGCTGCACGCTGGCGCGCACATTGAGGCCCGGAACGCTGACAACTACACCCCACTGCTCGCCGCGATCCGCTCGAACCACCTGCAGTGCGTACAGGTGCTGATCGCGAATGGCGCGAGCGTCAGCGCGCCGTGGATTGTCGACCGTAGGGATGTTGGCACGTGTCTGCACCTCGCCGTGCAGTACGGATATCTAGAGCTGACCAAGTTCCTGCTCGGCGTCGTCGCGCTGGACGTGAACCAGAAGACCCGCCGGCACCATGCCACCCCACTGCACTTTGCGGCACGCCACGGCCACGTTGAGATGGCGCAGTACCTGGTCGAGCGCCACCATGCAGATGTGCGAGCGCGGGACACACGTGGCATGACGCCGCTGCACTACGCGTGCGACTACGAGTACCACCTGACGAAACCCGCTGAGCAGCACGGTGTCATCGAGCGCCGTCATGTGGAAGTCGTCGTTTGGCTCCTAAAATC
The DNA here is from genome assembly GCA_038050675.1 of Globisporangium cylindrosporum. Taxonomy (NCBI): domain Eukaryota; phylum Oomycota; class Peronosporomycetes; order Pythiales; family Pythiaceae; genus Globisporangium; species Globisporangium cylindrosporum. The sequence continues at coordinate 14,283 of JALBZD010000314.1, read as the reverse complement.
CGGATCGAAAGTCAAGCCACGGAGAGGTGGAGACCGCGCGACGCCATTGAGGTGCGCTGCAATGCGCGGCCACTTGCAGATCGCCAAAACACTGCTGGATCACGGTGCGCGGAGCAGCAAGGCGACCAAGTGGCTCTTCGCGCTGGTCTGGGCTCGCGATCCGTTCAAAGTCAAGTTCTTGGTGTCTTCCGAGAACGGGTACAGTAGTAATATGGGATATGGGTCTTCTTCGAACCAGAGCGCATCGTCTGGGAGCCACAAGCAACGCAGCAAGCGTACCGCCGCCTCTCGCGATAGCCTGAGTAGCTGCGGGACCCAACCAGACAGTCCAAGCAACATGACGATGTTGCTGGAGAACAGTACCAACACTGCTGCAAACAGAATACTGCCTAGCAGATTCTGGGACAGCAGCCATGGAACAACAAACGGTGGAGATCGTCGCACGGCGCTGCATTCTGCTTGCTTGGACTCGGACTTGAGGCTGCTTTTTGAGCTTCTCGGTGAGGACCAGCCGACCAGTAGCGATGACAACAACACCACCGCACTGGAAACCCGACTCCTCCCCGAGGGGCTCACTGCGCTGCACATCGCGTCTCGAAACGGGTGGCTGCGCGGCGTCTCGGTGCTTCTCAAGGCTGGTGCGAATGTGAACGCGCTAACTTTGTCGAATGGCACGACGCCACTGCACATTGCAGCCGAGCACGGACACATCTCCGTGATCAAGAAGCTCGTCGTCCATGGCGCCAAGGTGAACATGTGCGATCACGCTGGTACCACCCCGCTGCTCGTCGCGCTGCGAAATGGTCGATCCTACGCGATGAAGCTCCTGCTTCGCCATGGGGCAACTGGTCAGCCGTGTTCACTCTCTACACGTGGCAGCATCAGTAGGATGTTGTCGCTGGGGGAGCTCTTCGCATCTCAAGCTGAAGAAGAGGAAGAGAAAGAGGAGGAGCTAGCGCGCATTTTCAACCCCAAACGCACGACCGCGCTCCACATGGCAGCGTTCTACGGACTCCTCGACATTGTGCGACAGCTCGCTGTCTGCGAGGGCGAGGACGTCGACGCGCGCGACCAGGACGGTGCCACGCCTGTGTGGATCGCGGCGCTCATGGGCCACCTGGACGTCGTCGAGTTCCTCGCCGAGCAAGGCGTGAACCTCAACGCGTCCGCGAAGAACGGCGCATCCGTGGCGCTCGGCGCCGCAGAGTTTGGCCACTTGGAGGTACTCGAGTTCCTCACGGCGCCGAAGCCAGAGCTGAGCGTGGAGCGGCTGTCACTCACGCGCTTGTCGCTCCAGGACCACACGAGCGACCGACTGTCGCTCACGAGTATGTCTACATAGTAGGAATCGCACAGGTTAGTCAGGTTAGTTAGATCACCCCACAGGAGTTTTGATACCATTTTTGGCTGCTGATAGTCGCCGCCACCGTCATTGTTGTTTGTTTATTTAATACAGGACTTTTGGAAATTCGGACTTGGAAATGGTGATGAAGTGATCAGATCGGGTCAGCGTGCCTGTCTATTTGATGCCCAGCAGCACCTTGCAGTCCTTGCAATACCACTTGCCGGACGGCTGGTCCGTGAGCCCGACGCACTCGAAGTGGAACCACTCGTATTTGCAGTCGTCGTTGTCGCAGCCGACCATCTGGCCGTATGACACGCGGCGGCAGTCGCAATAAATAGGTTCGTTCGGGTCGATCGGCAGGTCCTCCGCCACCATCGGCAGCGCCACGGGCTAAATGAGCAAAGCAAAGCGATAGATATACACAGAGATGCGTAAGTACTAAACCACAACGAAACGATAGCGACATTGAGCAAAAAGAGCCACGTCCTTACCACAGCGGGGATCTCCGGCGCCGCCTCGATCGCAGATCGTTTCCGTCCAGTCAATGTGCCAGTGCCACTGGCGGAACTGGATGACGCACCTGAAACCGTACTCGCTGCTGCTGTTGCTGCTGCTGCTGCGGAACCCTGCTTGCTGCTCTTGCTGGACGCCGCCGCGGTGACAGCCACTGGCTGCGCGGACGCGGCGCTCGAGAGGCCTTTGCTGGTCTTCTGTTTCTTGACCGCCTTCTCCTCTTCGAACTCGCCGTTCTGCTTGAGCAGCGCTGCGTACGCGTCCAGGTCCTGGTCCAAGCGTCGGATGTGGTGGTCCACGATGTCGTACGACTGCGCGGCGATCGCGATCTTCTCGTCCAGCTTCTGGATCACGCGCTGGTGCTTGGCCTGCAGCCGCTCGAGCGTCGCGTCGGCCTCCACGAGCTCGCGCAACTCCTGCTCGTCCGGCTCACCCTTCTCCTTGTCGGCGCAGCGCTCCATCACTTTCTTGCGCGCCGCGATGAGGTACTCCTTGTGCGCGCTCTTGAGCTCTTCGATGAGCGGGTACGAGGTCTGCCGAGACGGCGATTCAAACGAGACAGTTAGTGGTGGGTCTTACGAGAGACAGCGCGAGCACAGACAGCAGCAATAGCAATAGCAGAGACAGCACCCACATACGCACGTACCTTGTCCAGCTCACGCATGAGGTCGAAGTTGCGCTTGATCTCGGACGGGAGCATGTACATGCTCTCGAGGTAGTCCTCCAGGTACGTCCCCATTCTGGCTTCTGTTGTGAATATGCGATAGCAGTCAAAAAGCAAAATGGGCTTTGCGCAGAGCAAAAGGTTTGGCAATACAAGGGTAATTAGCCTATGTGATTTAGCCGCATCGATTTAGCTATGTTATTACCATAAAAATAAATTGCGCCATAAAACAGTGCTAAAACTGAGATCTCACAAACAACCTCGCCTAAACTCCTAAAATGCCAGTCATTTTACCCTGAAATCGACGAAAGTCTCGTGGCATCCGCGCAGACCTTGGTTTGACGAGTAGTGAGAGCACTCACACTGCTGGACTAGAGGCACCCGTCCTCTGTCGCATTCTGAGAGAGGAGCTTTGCTCAGTTTGAGCTCGCCGCAGCTGCACCTGCTCGCGGTGCCATCTGCAGCGGCAAGCTGCTGGCCATGGTCAGAATCGGCGCAAACATATACCCTCGGTTCTCCACCTGCTCGCCCTCCTGGATCCTGATGCGGAACTGTCGGAGCAGCACCACGATGAGCAGCTTGGTCTCTGTAAGCGACATATTCATGCCAGGGCAAATGCGCGGTCCCGCCTGGAAGATTGGGAGCTCGTAGGCGCTCGGTCGCGTCTTCATCTCGAGCCACCGTTCGGGGTGGAACTTGAGCGGATCATTCCCCCCAGATCGGACCGTGGCGAGTACGCGACCTCCACGCCCGCGGAGATGAACGTACCGCCCGGGAGGTAATCGTCTCCGGCGGCGAGCTTCATGGTCATCGGCAGCGTCCAGGTACGCGAACTTCTTGAGACTGTCGTAGGTTTCACCACCACCACCGGTTTCATGCAAACCACTGCCCATACTGATCTCTTCAAAGAGCTTCTCCTGAACCTCGGGGCAGAGTGCGAGCGCGTAGAGTGTGTACGTGATCGCCGACGACGTGGCGTCCCAGCCGTCCCAGATCAGCGAGAGGAAGATCGCGCGGAGTGTGGCGACATCCAGCACTGGTGACGATGACGATTTAAAGTCTTCGTCAGCGCTCAACTTTCGCGCCTTTTTGATAAACAAGGACATGATGTCCGACTGCGGCGCGATTTCGTCCTCGTTTTCCAGCAGGCGGCGGTCGAGGATCTCGTTCGCGATCTTCCTCAACACCTGCGCCTCGCGCTTGTATCGGTACTCGTCTGGCATGCATCACCAGAAATACTTAAAGTACGGCTTCGTGAAAATCTGAGCCGATATGTGCTGCGCCACGAAGCTCAGAGACGCGATAAAGCCGAGGCCGAGTTGGTCGTCTACTTGGGCGAACGGCACACCGCAGCTCACGTCAAAAATCAACTGCAGTGTGTACTGGCTGGTGAGCGTGTTTATATCGCACTTGCCATTTTGCGCTTTGATTTGGTGCGCGATTTGCACCGCGTGCTTGCAGAACACTTGGTCTGAGAACATCTTGAAGTTGGCGGTCGAGAGTACTTTGGATACCACTTTGCGCTGCAGCCACCATATGGCGCCGCCGTCTTCCGTGCGCGTGGCTGAGCAGCGCTAGCCCATTACCGAAGACCTCGTCCATCGACGCGAGGAAGCGCGGCGCGCGAATGTAGTTATCCACGTTGGTCACGAGCACGTACTTGACGTCCTCGGGGCTCGCGAGCTTCGGTTTGGTGCGCAACAGGTAAGCAATAACAGCAGAACCGATTCCACGTTTAAGTAAGTGAGTTAGGCTGTCAGCGATACAGTCACGAAGTACTTCGGGAGTCCACTTGCCCCCCTACACACACACATATATATTATAAGCAAGCACGTACACAGATCATGCTGTCGGAGAAGAAGCTCCATGGTTGCTTCATGTGGCCACCGTACTCGACCATCAGGTCGTCCTAATGCACAACAGTTGCTGTGAGATTCGGGATTGCCAACTTGAAGGACGCAAGTACACACAGATGTGAAGTGCGAGTACGTATGAAGAAGTCGTTGTGGCGGTGCGCGTTCTTGGTGAAGTCGGGGAGGATGCCGAGCAGCAGCCAGCCCTTGGGGCCAGGGACCGTAGCCAAGCCCTTGGCGATGCGGAGCTTGCATTGCAGTGTGCTTGCGATCTGCGCTACAGAAACCAAGAGAAGGATCGCGAGAACCGCCTTGGCGATCAGCCCAAAGGAGATTGCATCGCCAGGGGCGAATACAAGCATGTTTTGGAAAGAAAAGAAGGAACTGATGCGGTCGTTCGGGAGATTTGAAGAATGAATCAAGCAAGTGAGCAAATCTACGCTGTGAGATGCCAAGTCTGAGATCGTGAATGAGGAACGAAGGGGAGAAGCGAGGTGTTGTCAATACAGTACGCCCTCGGCTTGGTCCTTCCTTTGACCGCAGCCAGCCATCCGATGCGATCTTGAAGCCAAAGGAGTTTGAATCAGAGAGTATCACTTCCCTCATCGTTCCCAGAAGGCGCAGTTGTCAGAGCAGGTTTGAGCAAGCTGGTAAGCTTTAAGATCAATTTGGCCTTCATGCACTCGCTTGGTCACTTGCCTGGCACGCACACTGCGTGGATGCCATGAATACTTGCGCGATCAGGCCTTCGACTTGCGCGATCAAGGCTCGCCTTGAAGCCGCGATGACACGCATAAAACCGGCATCAAATCGAGCAGATATTAACCATCCTTTAAAAACGTGTAAACCCTATTGTCAAAGCCCTAGACGGTTTTAGGCTGATCAATTTTACCAGCAAACCCTAGAGCGTTTTGGAAAGAAACCCAGTCCTGACACCTCAAACAACACACGCTACAACAAAAAGCGCAACAACTCGCAAGAGAAAGGCAAGACGACACCATGGCCGACCGACAGTTCAAGATCAAAGTGGGCACGCTGCGCAGGTACAGCTACACAACTGCGCCACACACACACGCACCTTATGAGCTTGCTCTCTCTTAATGCTGAATGGTCCGTGCTCTTTGTGTGTCATATGTTGCTCAGAGTGAAGAAAGATCTCGAGTACTACGTGAAGGAGCACGCGGCGCAAGTGCTCAAGATTGACAAGATGCGCGCGGACAGCAAGGATGAGTACGATATCAAGAAGCAGGAGGAGGTGCTCGTGGAGACCGAGACCATGCTCCCGGACTGCCAGATGCGCCTGAAGGAGGCTGCGCAGGACGTTGAGAGCTTCATCGCCAGTCATCGCGCTGAGGTGGAGGCTCTCGACGAGCTCTTCCAGGAAGCGCAAGCGCTCCTGGCGGCCGTGCCGGCGCTGCTTTAGATGTGAGAGAGCACAATAATCGTCACGCAGTACGTGTATAAGGTGCGAGTCTACGAAACAAGGAGCAGCGAAAGGAAATAGACAGGTGTTATATAAGTAGCTTTAGCATTCCTCTCATTCTCTATCACTATCACTATCGCTATCGCTATCGCCACTCACTCGCTTAAACGGTGATGATGCAACGAGTTGCTCTGCTTGGCGAACACCTTCTCAGGCGAGCGGTTTACCGAAGGTTTCTCTGGTGACAGACTCGGCAGACTCACTTTCACCACCGGCACCGCGCTGGAAGCTTTTGGCGCACGTGGAGAGAGCAAAGTGCCACCAGAGGAATGAGACGCTGCTGAGCTCTCCGATCCTTCGACAGAAAGCGGTCGTGCGACAGGGTTTATCCGCAAGGACCCGCTAGCGGAGCCGCTCATGATGAACGGTGACAGCGTGGACGCAGATGAGGTCGAATGTGACTTCACTTTGGTCGGCGAGCGATTGCTCAGTGGAGCTGCTGCTGATGATGAGGGTGGGAGTGAGAGCGAGCCCGTCGTCTCTTCCAATTGGCTTACATGGCGCACGAGAACAGATCCTGATGATGAAGCTCCTCCTGATTGACTGTAACGATGCTGAAGGTGGTCTGAGCCTGAACCTGGGCCAGTATTGCCCCCACCATTCGCACTTCCATTGTGAAACCACGGGTGGTCGAGCATCTGGTGGATCGAGAGGCGCTCTTGCGGCTTTTCACTGAGCATCCCGAACAGCAGATGCCGGAGCTTCGACGAGTGGACCCACTTTGAGCTCTGGCAGTGCTCGCGGATCTGAGCCAGCCCCTGTTTCACCAGTTAGTTTCTGCGATTAGATTTCAAGATGGCTGAAGTCGTCAGGCAAAACGAAGTCTAGGCTCGGGATTTCTTTACCAGCTTGACGTATTCGCTGAAGCTTTTCCGGTCCTTGAGCACTTCGAGCTCGTACATATTCATCCAGAGCGTGACGAACATTGTGTTCCCAATCATTAACTGAGCAAACACACACACACATACACACACATGCATACATACATATGCAGTGAGTTTAGTTCGTGCCAGGCTCATTCCCCTCATGCAGTACACAAAGAGTATACACAGACCTCGAGCAGGATGCAGCCGAGACTCCACACATCGGCTTTCATGCCGTCGTAGCTGTCGTTTAACAAAATCTCTGGCGCGAAAAACCCGGGGCTCCCACAAAAGTCGTGCAGCATGTGGTCCTGCGACGTCACCGCTTTTGTGCAGAGCCCGAAATCGATGAGCTTCACCAGTTTCTCCGGTGCACCGCCTGGATTGTACAAGATGTTCTCGCTGGAGGTACGTACAATAACCGCACACAATCACAACAAAGTCATGAGCTGACCGACTCACACAGCAGATAATGTATCAATAGTCTGCTTCACTCACGGCTTCAGATCTCGATGGCAGTAATTGTGGCGATGCAAAATCTGCACGGCCTGAGCGACTCTGAGCATCAGCGGCTTGATCATACCCTCGTCCAGTCCGTCTTGCCGGACACCAAAGTGGTCGAACAGGTCCTTGCCACCGCGCTCCGTAACCAAGTAGATATACTTGCTTGTGTGGATCACGTCCTTGACCGCAAGGATGCCCGGGTGCTGCTGGATGCTCGGGTCACTCAGCGACGAGATCTCGGAATTGATACGCAGTAGCGCAACCAGGTCGATGAGTTTGTCCTTGTCGATCACTTTGATCGCGAGCGAGTTGGGCTCCTCGGGGATCGACGACGCGTATACGGTCGCGTACTGACCGTACCCGAGCACTTCCTGGAGCGGGTATTTGCCAATACACGTGGCGGATTCCTGGATTTGCTTGGCGATGAGCGGGATCGCCGCCATATCCGCGTCTCGCGACGGGAGGTACTCCCACAGGATCTTCTGGTGGTGCTGCGAGAGCCTACGAAATAAACCAATTAGCTGTGATAGGACCATAACAGCACTTTGAGACTCCAATATTCACCACTTGCTTTTCGTATTGGGTCTTCAAGCCCTGAACGTCTTCGAAGAACTGCTCCTGCTCCACCTCCATGTTCTTCACTCGCTGCACCGCCACGTACAGATTCTGCCGCAGCGAGTCCATCTCAATCGTGAGGAGCTTAATTTTCTTCTCTCTCTACACAAAACAAAATTGCAAGACACAACAGTCAGTCAAATTACCGACAGTTATGTGGGTAAAATTATTGCTCGGAACGTGCTTTGGCGATCTTCTTCAGCAGTAGCTCCGAGTCTGCATCGGAGCTTCCCGCTGATGGTGGTGAAGATGGCACTGATATGTTGCAGATGCTATTGCTGTTCTCTTGGTGGGCTGGCTGGATTGAATAAGGTGTCACCACGTTGTCACTAAGAACAGATGCAACACTCGCTACGTCCATTAACTTCCGGGATATAACCTGGCGTTCGCAACAAAACCCAAATCATGTCATACTAGCATGGCTCACAATACAAACATCGTCACGAACATGAAACTCGTACCAACTGGTTGGAATGAAGCTGGTGGGGCATCTGCGTGCACATCGGAGCAACAGGGATAAAAAATCACTGTGAGCCCAGATCAATCGCCTTCTGCTCGAGCGACCTTAGCGTCAACGCACCTCTGGAAGACGATCTAGGATCTCGACCGGCTCGGACGCTGCTGCTGGGTTTGCAGGCATCACATATCGTTCATCAGAATGCAATCGTCGTTTAGGTGGTTGTGAACGTTGATGAAGCTCAGGTCTCCATTTCAACAAACTCACCTTGCAAAGCGCGCAGAATCACGTCGAGCTGCAGATTGGCGCTATCATTCGCAACGAGAACCAGCACCTCCATCGTCTTCCCATGCAGCCACAAGCGAGCGGAGACACGAAGAGAAGTGAGTTGCCGGTCGATAACACGCTCGCAGCTGCCTTGCAAGAACTTGAGCCAGAACCAAAAGCTCGAGGCTAACAAAGCAGCGCTAGACGTCCTTACTGGGAATTACCACCACTCAGGAAGCTCAGACATCGTTTGCGTGTTGCTCCTCTCTGTGCACAGACACAGATATAGTTAGTCTCCGGGCGCTGAACACAGGTGACAGGTGACAGCTAGACATGGCTTCACGACACGTACCAGAGATACCTCCCATGACAAAATTAATAATAAACGAAACCAGACGAGAGAGAACCTAGGAGGGAAATGCGATGCACCACGCTTCTATAATGAGAGATCTGTGTCTTCTTTTGCACCACAACGCGAATCTCCAACGCACGCTTTCGGACACTTGACCAGATTTTGTAGTTCAGCTCTGAAGGTACAAGGAACTCGACATATACACAATAGACACAGAGACAGGGGAAACAATCTATACATTCCATTCATGCCTTGTTTACCTTGTTTTTGCATCCTCTTGAAGTGCATATTCCTTCATACAGTTGGTGCGCACCCACCAGTCACAGCAATTCGTTCTCACTGCGCTTCATTGTTCTTGAATGGGCTTCGCCGAGTCACTTTTTCGTATTACCTGCTTTTGTTTTGCGCCTGCAACTGCCAGAACTCTTCGAGCTTTGTCAAGATATCCATCGTGTTCTGCTTCAGGATCTTGCGGATCGCCATCACGATCTCTTTGCCCGTGAACTCCGTGTCTTCGTCAAAGGCGTCCTGGAAGTGGAAGTAAATGTCGTTCATAAACTCCTTCAGCAGTTCACTGAGCGCCGCGTATTCCTGGGACGACTTGGTCTCTTGTAACGTCTCGACTTCGTGTTCTTTCGCGGCGAGCAGCTCTTCCAGCTCCCGGTTCTCCAATCGGAGACTCTCGACTTGCTGACTCAGTCCTCGGGCTTCAGTGCTCATCTGCTGCAATTGCGCCTGCAGTTCCTGAACGCGCGTATCCTGCACTGACTGCGAACGGGATCGCTCGTCCTGGATCTGGCTCTGCGCAAGTCGTAGCTGGTTCGTCATCGCATCGCGCTCCTGCTCCCACTGCTGCTTTTGCACAGCCAACTCCTTCACTTGGGATTCGAGGAGCGACTTCTCCTTGAGTACCTTGTCGACTGAGTCCTTCGAGTCCTGGCGAACTTGGGCTTCCAACTGCCGCTGTAGCGACTCCAGTTGCTTGCGCGCGTCGTCCTGCAACTGCGCCTTCTCCTTCAACAGCTGATCGTCCTTCGCAGCGAGCTCGTTGCGCAACCGAAAGTTCTCTTCTTGGTAGACCAGCATCTGCTCCTGCGTGTGACCAAGCTGCTGCTGCACATTACGCAACTCGAGGCGGAACTTCTCTTGCTGGAGGTGGTTGCCGTTCTGCAGCTTATCCAGCAAGTTGCGGTTCTCCATCTGCAGTGCTTCATGTTGGTTCTGGAGATCCTCGATCGTCGACTCCATTTGCTCTCGCGATTCTTGGAGACGTCCATTGAGCTCCTGCAGTTGGTCTCGTTGCGTGAGCGCCTTCTCCAAGTTTTTCAGCAAAATCGACGAGGACGACGAGGACGACGATGGAGACGGTCCCGAGCTGCTGGATAAACCCGATGAACCGTACAACGATGACGATGATGCAGACGGCGCGTATTTGCTCGTCTTGAGCGAGTTCTGGCTGTTCAAGAGCCGATCGATCTTCGACTGGATGTCCTGCAGAGAGGATTCGATGGATGTCGACGAGCGCTGCAGCCGGAGAATGCCATTCTCGACTTCCATAGACGTACCGGGGGACTGGTTCGAGAATCCTGGAGTGGTCGTGACGAGCGACCGAGAATTGTACGACGAAGACGACGATAGCGATGGATTGAACGAGTTCGCTGGAGTTGGCTGGAATGGAGGCGGTGGCGCTGAAAGGAACGACGAGGACGGCTGGAAGGATGGCACGAGATCCAGACTGCTCGGGCTGGGCGTCCATCGACTCGGGCTGGTATTCCCGTACAAACTCGACGATGGCGCACCAATCGATGGGTTCGAAGGCGTGAATCTTGACGGTGTCAACGCACTCAACGAGCTTGATGGTAGCACAGTCGAGCTTTGCCGCTGACCAAACCCGTTCAACCCGCTCGACGTTCTCGACTGGTCAGCGCCAAATGAGTTTCTCACACCTGTAGCTGCACTTGGCGATCCACTGGCACTGCTTTGCTTGCCAACGTCGTCATTATCACCTTCCTGCAGCTTTCGCTTGCTTTCTTCGAGCTGTTTTCGCAGTTGCGCCAGATCCGACTGCTCCTGGATTAACCGGTCCATTTCGGATGAAGTTGAAGAAGTCGAAGGGCCATTTGTCGTCGCAGAACTGAACGCATAGTCCAGATTCCCAATGCTCGGCGCTCGCAAAGGGTCTTTCAGCGGTGCAATCACTTTGGCAGCGAGCGACTCATGATGTGACGTCCGCTGCTGTTGCTGTTGTTGTTGCGGAATACTATTCTCTTGTTGAGTTGAAGTCGTTGGTGATTTCTTTCCGTCTGGGAGCTGCATACCCGGCATGAACACTGGCACGAACTTTTGCGCCACAGCAGCTTGCAACTCTGCAAACGACGTCTTTCTTGATGAACTTCTACTGTCGCCACCAGCAGCAGCGACAAGTTCAGGTGATTGACCATTCATGACAGAGCGCGAGCTCAAGCTGGCGATCAAACCCGAGCCTTTGCTCCCCGCGCGCGATAAATTCGCCATTCGCTGGATCAGTTCATCGTTCGCTGATGCAGCGAGGGTCTCGTCGGCCGTCATCTGCTGCTGTCGCTGGATGGGTTCTTGAACTGCTGGAACTGGAGCTGGTGCTGATGCAGAACTGCTGTTGTTCGTGGTGGTTGCGCTCGATCGTGTTGCTTTCTTCACCTTTACGAGCTCGATCGACGCGATGAACCACTGTTGGTTCTGCGGGACGACGACTGTCACAAGACGCTTGGCATTTTTCTGCATCCCCACAAGCGCTTCCATCGCCAGAACTTTCGCCAATGGATCATCATCGGCACCATCGTTATCCTTCTTCTCCACCAGTCGCACACGTTTGACATCACCGTCTCGTTCGATGACTTCTGCAGCCTGCTGCTTGGCAATATCGAGCGGGTTCTCTGTGAAGAAGTCTGATGTGCCCTGACCTTGCCACACGGTGAGCGCGATGCCCGCGACGTCACCGACCGCAAGACCGTGACCTTTCCCGTCTTCTTTCCCAAGCGCGAGATCATCCACAAGTACTGCGAATGACGCGCTCGTCACTGCCAGTTGCTGTGCCTTCACGAACGCGACCGCCGAGAGAAACGCCGTCACGCCCGCGGCGTCTTTGAAGCGCATCGAGTAGAATTTTTGCGTCGCGTCATCCAGAAAGTTGACGTAGTTATCCTGCTGAGGTGTGCACTTTGGGGTCGACGTCGTCACCGAGAGCTGCAGCAGCGGCTGCTTCTGCGAGTTGTAGAAGAGCAACTTGAACGGCCCGTCGCCGTCCGTGGGGGTGGAAGACGCGAGCAGCGCGCAGCCCACGACCGAGTCGGTCTGCTGCGCGTACGCGCGCGTCTGCGGGTCGTAGGCGTAGAAGTAGACGGCGCTCGAGTGCAGCAGCGTGTCCGCCATGATGATGATGCTGCTGTCTGCCTAGCGTACTGGACTGCACAGAGCGAGAGCGGGAACGAGAGAGTTGGATGACGGCAGAAGAAGAGAGGGGGCGAGCGTGCAGATGCGGGTGATGCTCGTGATTGTGAGTTTCAAAGTGAAGAAGAGCTCTTCAAAGTGAAAGCTGGCAGAAAAGCAAGGAAGTCAGTTGAGGGCGGAAACAATGTACCAGTCTGCGATATGAGGATGTGGTACAGCTGCCAAGAAAAGAGGGATTTATGGTACGCTGTACCATCGACTTGGGTACCGAGGATTTAAACTTCAGCTGCCACTGTTTAGCTCCAAATGAACAAACCATTAGATTGATTTTTGGGGACTGCAGAACCTATGGTATAAATAATAGGGTAATTTATTAAAATACCCATCAGTTTGACGGCTACTACTAAAATACCCACAAGTTCCAAACAATTGTAAAAATACCTATCGATTTCCTCGAATTTCGTCAATATACCCATAGTGCTTTTTGCGCCTTTGAGGCTTCGTTAAACGAAAAGCGATGACCAAGCAACACGTGATGCATTATGAAATATATGAATACTGTTGGCCTATCTACTGCCTGCAAGTTCTTTTGTTGTGGCCCACTCCTCCGCACTTACCACAGTGTAATTCGCGTGCTTTGGCCTCCACTTTTGAACGTTTTCGAACGAGCGCTGGGCGTCCAGGTAGACGGTTGTGAGGTGGCATTCGGATTTCGTCTTGCTCGATTGCTGACATTTCTTCAGTCGACACCATGATCGCGCCGACGCTGTACGCTTGCTACAGGCTCGTTGTGTAGCAGTAAGGCGCAATGAAATCCACCATTTAAAGTCCGAGCGAGTGGATTGAAGTCGCAGCATGAACACACGGGAACAAATTGTCCTAGAAGTGGCGACACGTGCACGTCTTTGCTTCAAGATCAATAACGTAGATATCGGAGGGTAAAACCAGCTCAAAAGCCAGTGGTGCCGTTTGGTGGACTTGGTAGTCGGAGCAGGAAGTCGAAAGTAGCCGCTGGACCTTCTTGGTTAGTTCTGACGGAAGAACGGTGCCCCTCGTTGCGTATTTATCACTTTTCTGTTGAAATACCTCAGCATATTCGCGGATAATGCCCTGAAGTGCTTGGAACGGGAACTCATCTCTTTCCGGAAGAATGACTGAGTTCAGGCATTCTGAAGTGTTGGACGTGTACTGCCCGAACCGCTTTCCCGAAAAGTAGGCGTCAACGAAGTAGGATTTGTCCACTTCGGGCAGATACGCGCGCTCAATAACCAAGATGCTCCCGATTTGCTCCAGAATCGCCTCGTATTGAAGACTGGTCTTGGCTTTTGCCAGGTCAACCACCTTCTGATTCAGGAACTGCTTGTTCACTTTCTTCTTCAGGTTCTCCTCCAAATAGTTGACGCACATGTGTAATGGGCTAAATTAGCCATTACATGAAGGTGGATCTGCTCCCAGATCTAGTGTGTCACACACCACCTTCAACGTGCATTGCGGGGGCAAAGGACAAAAGGATTACAGCACAATAAGCCCCCGCATGCACGGGTGACGTCATCTGATGATGTCACAAAGGTTCTCTGTACTAATCAGTGCAAAATGTTCTTCACACGCGCTGATCAGCACAGAGTGTTGGCGTTCATGTACTAATCAAGTACAGAATGATGGTTCCTGCTTTGGGGAACCTCGCTGGCGGCGCATGCGATATGTCACTGCGGGTTGAGGTGACGGCGCGAGCCAGTCACTTCGCAGGGAACTTTCCACAGGACTTCAAGTTCAAGGTCCACAGGTTGAACCTCAGAGTACCCAAGGTTATATATATCAGGATCGTAGGTTTTATATGTAGGAGCGAGGTTTTACTCGTAAAACCTCTAGGAGCCCTTCGGGTGCATTAGGAGCAGCAGCAGGAACCAGGACTGCATTTCTAATCAGTTGCAAATTTACTTT
>JALBZD010000313.1:0-35526 GCA_038050675.1 Globisporangium cylindrosporum | reverse complement strand
TCTAGTGGATCGATTTCGCTCTCGACTGGCGGCTCGGAGAATGCTGGATCTGGCGACTTGTCGCTTTCGACTTCGGACGCCACAAGTGGTCAAAGCGGGTCGATCGTACTGGGTGCGGGGGCGAGCACAGTCGACAGAGGAAGCGATATTGTCATTCAGTCTGGCGATGGAGCTACGACTGGCGGCAGCGTGCAAGTTCAAGCCGGAAACGGGAACGACTACGGCGGTGAAGTTTCTCTCACTGGTGGTGCTGGTAACAGTACGGCTGGTGGACGGGTTCGTATCACGAGTGGTGCTAGCAGTGATGCTTCCTCAGGGGATGTGAGTATTGGCACTGCGGATTCATCTCAATCTCAAACCAGCGGCGACGCGAGATTGTCGACCGGTGTGTCCAGCGGTGGCAGCTCTGGAAGCATCTTTGTGTCGTCGTCGAATGCTACGAGTGGCAAAGGCGGGTCGATTGTGATGACGGTGGGCCTCGGCGACAACGAGGTTGGCGGCGACGTGAGCATCGACGCTGGAGAGAGCAGCAGCAACACCGGCACGGGCGGTCGCATCTTGCTGACGAGCGGCAGTGGCAAGACGGGCGGGGCCGTGGACATCACTGGCGGCAGTGGCAGCGAGGTTGTAGGCGGCGCGATCAACATCCGAAGCGGCGGCGGCACCGCAGTGACGAGTGGTGACGTCTTGGTGTCGAGCGCGGAGTCTGGGACGAGTCAGACGAGCGGCTCGGTGTTCTTGTCGACAGGTTCTTCGACTGGAGGGGACTCTGGTCGGATCGAGATCCAGACTTCTACAAGCGTGGGTGGCAAGGCCGGGTCGATCAATTTGCTGGTCGGATCCGGCGATGCTGCGGTGGGCGGAGACGCGCGCATCAACGCCGGCAGCAGCACGGAGACTAGCGGCGTGGGTGGTCGTGTGGTCGTCGGAGGCGGGGAAGGTACCGTGGGGGGCGGCAACGTGGAGATGAAAGGCGGTGTCAGCTCCGGAGAGCTCGGCGGAAGCGTGATCGTGGTGAGCGGCGACGGTGCGACTGCTACAAGTGGCGCGATCTGGATCGGCAGCGCAGACTCTGGTCCGTCTCAAACAAGCGGCGCGGTGAGCGTGTCGAGCGGCGTTTCTTTCGGCGGCGACTCTGGCAACATGAGTATCAGCAGCTCGCGTGCTGAGAATGGTCGCGGAGGATCCATCTTGCTGAGCGTGGGATCTGGCGACGCAGATGCCGGCGGCAGTGTGACGGTGCGTGCTGGCGAAGCAAACGGTGGGAGCAGTGTTGGTGGCACGGTGTCGGTCACTGCTGGCGACGGTACTGCAAGCGGCGGCGACGTGTGGCTTTCGGGTGGCGACGGTGTGCAGTCTCGTGGCGGAAGTGTGCGGTTGACTAGCGGCAGCGGCGCTGCGGTGAATAGTGGCGATGTGGCGATCGGCAGTGCTGCGTCTGGTGATGGGAGCCATACGAGCGGCGACGTGACGCTGTCTTCTGGTGTGTCGAGCGGCGGCGACTCTGGCGTTGTGTGGATTTCGACGTCGGACGCCACGGGCGGCAAGAGCGGGCCCATCACGCTGAGTGTGGGATCTGGCGACGCGGCAGTCGGAGGCGCGCTGTTCGCGAGCGGCGGCAACAGCACTGCCGATGCTGGCGTGGGCGGTCTGGTTCGTGTAGCTGGCGGCGCTGGCACGGACACTGGCGGCGATGTCGAGGTGCTGGGCGGAGTCGGCGGTGGTGCTGTCGGCGGCAGCGTGCGTGTGAGAAGCGGGTCGGGCGACACTGCGACGAGCGGCGACGTGGTGATCTCGAGTGCCGCGTCAGGCCCAAGCCAAACAAGTGGCAGCTTGACATTGTCGTCTGGCGCATCGTTCGGAGGTGACTCTGGCGTGGTGTCTATTTTGACGTCGGATGCTGTGACTGGCAAGAGCGGCTCCATCGTCGTAAGCGTGGGCAGTGGCGATGCGTCGGACGGTGGAGCTGTGACTGTGCGTGCTGGCAATAGCACCGGCGGGAGTGGTTACGGCGGTGCAATTTCGCTCACCGGTGGATCGGGGACGTCAACTGGCGGTAGCATCTTGCTGAGTGGCGGCTCTGGCGACAGCTCGATGGGTGGAAGTGTTCGCGTGACGAGTGGATCTGGTGATGCTGCGACGAGTGGCGACGTGTTCATCTCGAGTGCTGCGTCGGGTCCAAGTCAGACGAGCGGCAGCTTGATTTTGTCATCTGGTGTGTCCAGTGGTGGAGACTCTGGTGGCATTGAGTTAGCTACTTCGGATTCAGTTGGAGGTCGCAGCGGATCTATCGTTCTTGTCGTTGGCTCTGGCGAGTCTATTGAAAGCGGGTTTATCGATATCAGCAGCGGCAACAGCACTGCCGAAGAGGGCATCGGCGGAGCAGTTCACGTGAGCGGAGGATCCGGAAAGTCGTCAGGTGGTGATATCTTGATATCTAGTGGATCTGGTGAAACCGTTTCCGGCGGAAAAGTGGTGATTGGAAGCGGTGCTAGTTCAACCGGTGCGAGTGGCGACGTGGCTATTGTGACTGCAGCCGGAGCTGGAGATAAGTCTAGTGGATCGATTTCGCTCTCGACTGGCGGCTCGGAGAATGCTGGATCTGGCGACTTGTCGCTTTCGACTTCGGACGCCACAAGTGGTCAAAGCGGGTCGATCGTACTGGGTGCGGGGGCGAGCAACTCAGACCTTAGTGGATCCATTAACTTAGTGGGCGGAAAAAACCTGCAAAATGGCGATGGTGGAAACGTAACAGTTGTCGGCGGCGGTGCTCCATTTGCAGCTGGAAACGTTGTTGTTTCAGCGGGAGAATCGTCTGAGAGTGTTGGTGGATCAGTATTTTTCACCAGTGGCGCGAGTCTCAGTCAAAATAGTGGAGAAGCACAGTTTTCGTCGTCGGAATCTGAAGTTGGGTCAAGTGGAGTCGTCATGTTGTCTACTGGAACTTCATACGGAGGTCCATCAGGTGATGTTGTCGTGACGACGTCTAACGCGGCAAACGGCAATTCTGGGTGGGTAAATATAACCTCTGGATCTGGAGATGCTGCGTCGAGTGGCGGAATCATGCTGAAAAGTGGTAGCTCCACAAACGATTACGGAACTGGCGGGGTCGTGTCCATCGCTGGTGGCGATGGAGCTGACACCGGCGGAGACGTTGACATCTCTGCCGGCAGTGGAGGCAACGCAGCAGGCGGAAATATTTTCTTAACGAGTGGAAATGGCACGTCTTCGTCAAGCGGTACGATAGTGCTTTCTACCGCCCCATCTAGTTCTCAAACGAGTGGAGCAATATTACTGTCTTCTGGCGCGTCCGGTAGCGGAGATTCGGGCGGCTTGTACCTTTCAACATCGAACGCTGTGAACGGAGAGAGTGGCAGCATTCTGATCTCTGTAGGAGCTGGCGATGTTGTTGACTCCGGGGAAATCCAGCTCATCGGTGGTACAAGTGCAAACGATCAAGGCATGGGCGGGCGAATCTTGTTATCCGGAGGAACAGGAACCCACTCTGGTGGAGATGTAGAAATTACTGCTGGATCTGGCACGTCGTCTGTGGGTGGAATTGTTCGACTTCTAAGTGGCACAGGAGACGGAGCGGCAAGCGGAGATGTCCTGATGGCGACCGCGGATGCAGGAGCAGAACACAACAGCGGATCTGTGGGATTCTTAACCGGAGCAGCTGATGGAGGCGATTCGGGCGATATTTCTTTCACCACATCCTCAGCTAGAAACGGAGCAGCTGGTTCCATTTTGTTCAGCACTGGGCAATCAGAAAGTGGAGAGGCCGGAGAAGCAAGTATATATGCCGGACAGAATGCGAATAGCGAAGGGCCGGGAGGCCGCTTGCTGCTCCATGCTGGTAGCGGAGTTGATACGGGAGGACAGCTCGAAATAGCTGCTGGTACGGGGGGTACTGGATCCGGCGGCAACGTTGACATAACAAGCGGCGCAAGCACGAGTGGTTCGACAGGATCAGTCAATATTGCAAGTGCCAACTCGGATTCTGCAATGAGCAGCGGCTCACTTATCATGTCGACGGGGACCTCACTTGGCGGGGACACGGGAAGTATTTCGCTGATAACATCTCCTGCTGATGGAGGAACAGCCGGTTTTATCTCAATGAGTCTTGGCTCAGCTGAAACAATTGAAGGGGGAACATTATCATTACAAGCTGGACCAAGTACCAATACGGATGGAACTGGAGGAACGGTATCGATACTAGGCGGCGCTGGTATTCTAGCTGGTGGTGACGTGAAAATCAACGGCGGCGCGACAGAAGCGGGCACTGGCGGTAGTGTCCGCATCACCAGCGGATCCGGCGCGAGCGCAATCAGCGGTAACATCGAAATCACATCCGCTGCCGGCGGAGATGCTAAAGCCAGCGGCTCACTGATCATTTCGTCAGGAATATCAAACGATGGTGACTCTGGCGGCATCTCGATCATGACTTCCGACGCCACGAACGGCAAGGGAGGTTCCGTTCTACTCAGCGTCGGAAGCGGAGACGCAGTGGACGGAGGATCAGTGTCAGTGGTAGCCGGCACGGGTACCAGCGAAGGTAGCGTCGGCGGATCTATCGTATTGACTGGCGGGAGTGGCGCTGATGGCGGCGGTGACGTCCTACTAAGCGGAGGAACAGGCGACGGCGTTGTGGGAGGAAATATCCTTCTCAGTAGCGGGAACGGCACTTCGTCTTCGAGTGGCGATATTGTGATCTCTAGTGCCGGGTCGCCCTCTCATAGTGGCTCCATCTCGTTATCGTCGGGAACGCCAGGCAGCGGAAACTCTGGTAGTATCTCAGTTGGGACTGCTGACGCCGCAAGTGGTACAAGTGGCTCCGTTTTACTTCGCGTTGGCTCGGGCAGTGAGGAGACAGTTGGCGAGCTGAGTCTCCGAGGAGGAGACAACACTCATGAGGAGAGTACTGGAGGTGCTGTGTCAGTGCTCGGCGGAAGTGGTGCATTTGACGGCGGTAACATAACGCTGGTCGGTGGATCCGCTGGCAGTAGGAAGGGCGGCAGCATTCTTATCAGCAGCGGTGTTGGAGAAAGTGCCGCAAGCGGCGATGTGGAGATATCGAGCGGTGCATCAGGATCCGACCAAGCGAGTGGTTCATTGGTATTGTCAACTGGAAGTTCTAGCAACGGCTATTCTGGCGGCATCAAGATTGAGACATCAGCAGCAACAGGTGGACAGAGCGGATCCATTTTGCTGAGCGTTGGATCAGGCGATGCGCTTGCTGGCGGGGATATCTTCGTGAGCGCAGGTGAAGCAACTGGCGAGGGTAGCACTGGCGGCAAAGTTGGTCTCGTAGGCGGCGGCGGCAAGACCGGTGGTGATATCAGCCTGACTGGCGGTGCTGGAAGTGAATCAGGTGGCGGTAATCTCGTCTTGACCAGCGGTTCTGGAGCCGCGTTGCAGAGCGGCAACGTCGTGATCAAAACAGCAGACTCCGGAGACGCTCCTGCGAGTGGATCGCTTGAGCTCTTAACGGGAGCAGCGAGCGCAGGTAGCTCTGGCGAGGTGATGCTTCGCACTTCTGACGCTACGGGAGGGATTGCAGGCTCCATCTCACTGTCGGTTGGTTCAGGTGGCTCTGATAGCGGTGGCAACGTCAACATCCGCGCTGGCGATAGCACTGCTACAGCTGGAGTAGGCGGCCGAGTTGCGCTTGAGGGCGGTGGAGGGACTAAAGTCGGCGGTGATGTTGAAATTTCCGGTGGTCTCGGGGTAGAAGAGCGTGGCGGCAGTGTTCGCATCACAAGCGGCGGTGGTACGAGCGCGACAAGCGGAGATGTATGGATTGGCAGTGCTGATTCTGGACCTGAGCAGATGAGTGGTGGGGTAAACATCTACTCTGGCGTCTCTGCTAGTGGTGATTCAGGCAACGTGACGATCGGCAGCTCGAGTGCTACATCAGGACGCGGCGGCTCTGTGATACTGAGCGTTGGTGCAGGTGACACTGAGATCGGCGGCGTCGTGAGTATTCTCGGAGGTGCGAGCACGAACACGGACGGAGTCGGCGGCGCTGTATCGATTGTCGGTGGCAATGGCGATCAAAGTGGCGGCGACGTGGAGATCACAGGTGGTGGGAGTCAATCACTTCGTGGAGGAAATGTTCGCATTACCAGTGGCGCAGGCAACTCAGCAACGAGCGGCGATGTCGTTATTAGTACTGCTGCGTCGGGCGCCACTCAAACGAGTGGATCGTTGGTTTTCAGCTCTGGTGTTTCCACGGGCGGCGACTCTGGCGGTATTATGTTTAATACCTCCAGTTCTGTTGGGGGAAAAGCTGGCTCTATTTCCCTTCAAGTTGGAAGTGGAGACGTGTTGGAGGGTGGCTCGCTGAGCATCACGAGCGGAAGCAGTACCAACACCGACGGAGTTGGTGGACTTCTCAGTCTATTGGGCGGAGAAGGTACCAAAGTGGGTGGTTTGGTGGATATTCGTGGCGGAGCAGGAAGTGAAGAAAGGAGTGGAGACGTTCAAATCACGAGTGGCGGAAGTATTTCGTCCACCAGTGGTAACATTCTAATCGGAACTGCGACGTCAGGAACTGACCAAACTAGCGGATCGGTGAGTATCTTTTCCGGGATATCGACTGGCGGTGATTCAGGAGGCATCAATATCACTACATTTGATGCGACGTTGGGCAAGGCAGGGTCGATTGTCTTGTCGGTTGGATCTGGAGACGCGACCGAAGGCGGTGCTGTCAGCATCACAGCTGGGTCAACCACCAGCTCGTCCGGAGGCAAAGTCTCTCTTCTCGGTGGCGCAGGAAGCGAGACAGGTGGAGCTGTCGAGATCGCTGGCGGCAATGGAGCGACTTCTCGTGGTGGCGACGTCACGGTCATGAGTGGTGCAAGCGACACAGGAGTTAGCGGGAACGTCTTGATTGGGACAGCGAACTCCAGCACCAGTCAGACCAGCGGAACTTTAACTTTGTCAACTGGCAAGGCGCTAGGAGGCGACTCGGGTGAGATTTTCATCACAACCTCGGATGCAGTCAGTGGCAAAGCGGGTTGGATCAGTATTGCCGTCGGCAGCAGTGACGTCGCTGACGGCGGAGTGGTGAGCATCCTTGGAGGGACGAGTACCTACGAGACTGGAACCGGAGGATCTGCAATTCTCACGGGAGGTGAAGGCGCATCTGGTGGTGATGTCGTCATCACAGGAGGATCAGCCACAAGCTCCACGGGAGGAACAGTGTTGATCACGAGTGGTGGAAGCAATGGGGGAAGTAGTGCACGAGTGCTCATACAATCCGGATCGGCTGCGGAGAACTTCGACACCGGGTCAGTCCAGCTAGCCTCGGGCGACTCGACTGGCGACGGAAACAGTGGAGAAATTTCGTTCACGACTGGAAACACTGCTGCAGCGACAGCTGGCTCGTTCAGAATCTCTGTCGGTGAATCGAAGGCGACTGGGGGCATTGGGGGTGAGATCCTGCTCCGTGCAGGGCTAAATGATGTCGGCACTGGAGGGGCGATTGTCATGACGCCGGGACTCGGTGAAACAGACTCGGCGCATGGCTCCTTCCGTATCGAATACGACAGTAGCGCCCCTATTCTGTCCGCCTCAAACAGTAAAGTAGCAATCGACAATACGCAGTACGTGAGCATCAACTCGCTGGCTGCGCTCGACCTCAAGGCAACGTCTGATCTCTCTATCACGGGCAACTCGACCAGTGTCCTTGGCGGCCCGTTCATTGTCGACTCGAATGACTTTACCGTGAGCTACGACGGGTCTGCGATGCTGCAGGTGGTCGCGGCAACCGGCGATGTGAGCTTCCAGGGTGACTTAAACGTGAAAAAAGACAGCGCGGTGATTCTGCATGAAGGCGAATCCCTCACGCTTACAACCCCGAGTCTGGTGATTCCTGGCGCAAGCACCGCCTTCACTGGCGCAGATGTGAGCTTTTCCGGCACACAAGTTGGTTTGTCAGGGGCGAGCGTAACTTTATCCGGCGCGAAGGTGGATTTCTCGGGCACTGCTGTTGATTTCTCGGCGACAACAGTAGTCAACTTTAAAGGCGACGTCATTTTATCCGGCGCTTCGGTGAACTTTACTACATCGAAAGTGATTTTCTCCGGTGTCGGCACAGCTCCAACTACGTCCACGTCGTGCAAAGCGGGCGAGATCCGCTTTGACAGCGCCAACATTTACATTTGCGCTGAAGATGACAAATGGCGCTTTGTCGGCACGAGTGAGTTGCTCGACCCAGTGACTCCGTGAAAGCGTAGATGAGAGGGAGACACGGACAGTTGACTATTGCTGCATCTGGATAATGACCAACAAAATACATAGCACTTACATGTTTTTCAGCTTGAAGTACAGACCTGTTTGGACTTCTGCTTACCCAAGACCGACCGCGGATCGCACGATCGTGAGAGTTCAAGTGAAGGTGCTGCTGCTGGAGGCGCTTCTTTGGCAATGCTAGTGGCGGAAGAAGCTGGCGCAGCGAACAACACAAGAATAGAAAAGGCTCGATTGATTGGTAGTTACGGCTGAAGAGCTTTTATTGATACAGGTATTTACATCTCATCGTGTAAATCGTGGTTGTGTGTTGTCTCCACCTTGGGCAATGGGCTCTGTCCCGCTTCATCCAGCGAGATCAGAATAGATAATTTGTTGTTGTTGATCAGGTTGTCGTCGACTCCAAGCTTCCAGCTGAGCCTGCATCTAGCTCTGGTTAGCGAACGCAGCGACGTGACGCGCAGATTCGACCGACGCTGCGCTGTAGCAGCATGGCTGCGGCGCTGGCTTCAATGGCAGCTCTGGTGTCGCGCTGTGCACGAGCTGCTTCACCAGCGTTGGCCCCGTCGCGTGGGCGTTCTCCTTCAACACCACGAGACCGCGAGGAAGACCGATGGACTCGTCGATCTTCTGCATCGCTTCGAACACAAGCGGGAGGCGCACCCAGTGAGGAGGATACTTGAATCGTGCCACGTCCAGCAAAAGCACCATGTCGTTCTCTTCGTGGTACCCTCCGATTGGGGAAAAGTGGCCGTCACCAGTCTGACCGAGCACCTTGCGGCTGTAGTTGAGCACGACGATCTCGTTGTTTGTCGAGCAGCTGTGCTTCACGATTGAGCGGAATTCGTCCAGCGACAGGTTGCTGTCAGCGCGCATGTCGTCGGTCAGCACCCCATTGCAACGAGCGAGACAGATGAACTCGGACAAACTGATTCCTTTCTCCTTCGCGACACTCAGCGAGGTGCAGCAGTCGAAGAGTTCCTCACTGAACCAACGCCACGGTCCCTTCCAAAGGCGACCAGGATCGATTTGGAGCGCATTCAAGCACATCGCCAGCGTGGCAAGACCACAGAAAGCCGGCTCTGCCTGCGTGATAAACTGCTCCGCGAGTGGAAAGTAGATCTGCATGTAGTTATTTGCGCTGTTGATCGCTTGGGTAAACAGCTTCCTGCCCTCGGGACTGGAAAACGCGATACAGTCTTGAGGCAAGTGGCGGCGATGGAACGACGACTCGTAGGAAATGGACTTGCTGTGGCCATGTAGGTGCACAGGGTTCGAGTTCGTTACCACAACCGACGTTGATGAGCTGTTGGTAACCGCACTCATTTCCAACGTCGCGGATTCGTCGGCCTGATTCGATGAGATCACTTGGACTCGTACCGCTGCTGCTTTCGCCAGAGCCTCGGCTTCCTGCTGCTCCTTCAGGCGCTTGGTCTTGCACCCGCACTCCATGTCCATCGGCAATTCGCACTCCTTCTCCTCTTCCTTCACTCGCTGGTGCTTCTTGACCTTGACTGCGCTGGAAGAAGAGCCTCCACTGCTGCTGCTACTGGTTTTCTTGACACGCGGATGCACATGCACGAGGCGCGACTTGCTCTTGTGCTGCTGGTGCTGCGTTCGCGGTTGGCTCGCGGTGCGTGCGCGAGAGTCTGCGACGTGCGCGAACGGCGAGCGGCGGTGGTGGTGCAGCAAGTTGAACGGCGACTGGAGCTGCTGCTGCTGCTTCTGGTGCTGCTCCTGGAAGTGCGCGGCAAGGCTCGACACAAACGCGAGGTCGGCTGCACTGGCCGAGACACTGAGCCCCGCGCTAACTGCGGCGGCAGACGATGCCGAGGAAAGGCGCGCGGCGGACGCGGCGATGCTCGTGCTGTTGTTGCGCGTGGTGGTCGCTCGCGAGGGTTCCTGTGCGGAAATGCGGCTCTGCAGCAGCAGCACAGGTGCGGACGACGAAGACGCGCCACCACCGCCACCCGCACCACCCGTGGCGCCCAGACACGCGTGTGAGCTGCTGCTCAACGCGCAGCGGCAGCGGATCAACTCGCGACTTCGTGCTAGCATGTCTATGTGGTGTGGCTTTGACTTTCTTGAGGCTGGCGAACGTGCTTGAGCAGGTTATTAATATTCCTGGTGAATCTCGACGGACGGACAAGGCGCGCTCTGGTCTTGAAGCGCGCGTTCTGATGCCGACGGGATAAGAGCAAATGGCCTTGGGCTGTGGCCTGCGGGTGGGAGTGAATCCGTTGCGCAATGGCGATCTCGTGCGGGCTGTGACAGCGAGAGAGTGATTCTGAGGCGGATGGACGGACGGACAGACTGACGCATTTGATGGCACAGGCCTCTGTCTGGCCCCTGACCACATGCTCACGAGCGCGCGCTTTTGAGGAGGAGCGCTCCAGGCCCAGAATTTGCTTTCTCCAGGGCTGGAAAATACGAAGGATCGAGGAATAAGAGCACGGATTACGATTTTTTAAGCGCACGTTAATATTTTATTCTCTATAGGTATTGTGTAGATATACGGTTTTATATGTGACAAGAAGTTGATTTAGTTGAATAGATCCGCCATAAACTCCAGTGACCGTCATTCTATATAGTATACATTTCCCAAGTATCCACATAAGTTCTCAAATCCTGAATCTGGATAAAATGGTGGTTTTGCGCAATGGCGAGGCGCGTGCCTCTCGCGTATCAGAGCGTGAGGCAGATCTACTCTACCCAATCAAACGCATTCCACTGTATTCGGATCTTCTGATTGGCTATAACAGCTTAACAACCGCGTGGCTGTTTCGCTTTTTCGATACAAAAAGTGATCTGGTTTCTCAGGTATCAGGAAGAAACAAAGCGTGTGCGCGTGCTCACGATGGCTCGGGTGTGGGCGAGAGGAGAGTGAAGAGAGAGCGATCATGATCATGAAAGGACAAACTGCAACACCTCGTTCTCTCGCGTGAAGCGGAGGCGCGCGCGGGGCACACGCCATGTACCGCCTCTGCGCGCTTGCCACGCGCTCTCTTTCTTCATCTCATCTGGTCGCTGTTCCATGGTTTGTTTGCTTCGTTCGTTTGTTCCCACCTTTGGCTGCTTTTGACCCATCTGGACAACAGAGCATGAGCGAGTGAGAAAGGCATGCGAGGTGCTGTCTGATTGACTGATTATTATTATTCGCGTTTGAGTGTGCGTGTTTGGTGTTTGGTGGTGCTTTTTGTATGGGAAAGTGTGAGCTTCTGGTCGAATTCAGGTGGTCCACATGAAAGATCGCGCCGTTTCGGATCTCTTCCATCTCCTTGTCGCTGTTGCAAGATGATTGATTGACAAGCAGACACCACAGGAGGATCCGCTATCGTTGATGGGTGCAAGGCGATTGAGTGCACGCGGAGCGTCACAAAACGCAGCGCACGACAGTACAACGAAGCGGATGAAGCTTCCGCTAGTGTACGAAAGATGGCGCCGTGTTCTACTGATGACGATTGTGGTGCTGATGACGACCATGGCGACAGGCTGGATGCTCTCGTCACTGCCGCTGTCACTGCTGCTGCTTGATGAAGATGCGATCACCGGTAGATTCACTGGTCATCATAACAATACTGACGCTGCGTCGTCGGCTCTGCTCGGTCATTATGGTCTTCGTCCGCCTTCGCTTCTTCCAGTGTTTGAAGAAGGAGGGGAGACTGCCTCGCAACATGACGACTCGACGCCCGCGCTGGAGATCACATTCCCAACGAACCACTCGTGGTGGCAGATGCCAATCAACCATCGAGCGCTGAAGATCCTGCCGATATACTTCTCGACGCGCCCGCACTTCCAGATCCCTCGTGATGGCTATTTGCTGGTGACTGGAGCGAAGCTTCCGCAAGAGGGGCTCCGCTACTCCGACGCCGACTCGAACTTTGTGATGATGGACCTTGAGCCCGGAAGCCACTTCTTCATGTTCGCGCTACAGACCTGGGAGCATCAGCTGGTACCTGGGAGCTCAAATATTTTGCACATCGAGATTGTGGTACCACAGCAGCATTTCCATCGGCAATGGCGGTATGTTTTGCAGGAGGCAGACAAAAAGCCGGTGGCTTTCGTGAATTTGCCAGGCTCTAACTTCAGAAGCGAGCGCGGGCAGAAGAGAGACCAACAGCTCGATTCTTACTCAATTGCGGATCAAGAGTCGCCCCACGGACAACCCCGAATTCCCGTCTGCTACGTTGGCACCATGTCTGGAACAATCGATGGACAGAAGAAGATGTGGCTGCAAGTGATGAAAGCGCTTAGTCGCCCCCGTGAGAAATCCGACTCGAATGCTGCTCTCTACCCTGCGTTTGACTTTCAAATGAAGTCGTTTGAAGATTTCCAAGGCGAAACTCCGATGAAACAAGCACTCCGAGACCTCAACGTCAGTCTCCGCGCAGTCCGATTGAGTGTAAGTCGAATACTAGATCAGTTATCACATTTGACGGCCACGTCGACTAATTTCGCTAACTTTGGTGATCTCTGCTGATGCCGTCTATTCAGATCTCTCTGGACGAAGCCAATGCGTACGGAGTGACGCTGCAAAACTCTCAGCAATTTCTGCTCGACCAGCTGTACGAAGTTCTCCCGCACGCGAGGAGCTCGAGTTCGTCCGTTTCGACAGCAGACGCAACCCAGCTCCACACGATTCGAGTGAGGTTCGCGGCATCGTACTGGGAGGAGATCACCCGCGAGATGGGATCCTGTCGAGATGGGATCGTCATTTTTGCAAACTCGAGAAGCAAGGGCGACAACGGCTTGGCTCTCGCTGCGCGCATGGCTGGCGTTCGGTCGATTGTGATGGAGCTTGCGAATCTGTACCCAGAGCATATCGATGTGGATGTTGTCCTCGCCCCTTCGCGCTTTGCAGTATCACACCCGTCTGTGCTCGGAGTTGTCAGCTTCAGGCAATCGTACGTCCTCTCGACCGGGATCGACATAGATACCTTCGCGCCTCGAAGAACAGCGCCAAGAAAACTATCGCCGCATTTTGTGATTGGGTATGTGGGTCGCCTGTCAGCGGAGAAGTCGGTTGGGATGGTGCTCGTGATGGCCAAGTTTGTCGTCCAGCGGTGCTCTTCCTGTCGCTTTCGCATCGTTGGAGACGGACCTTTGAAGGAGCACTTAAGGATCCTGGCCGACGAGTGGGAGCTCACAGACGCGATTGAGTTCGTAAACGGGATCTACCACGACGAAGCAGAACTAGCACGCCAGCTCCAGGAGATGGACGCCTACTTCAGCCCGTGCTTCTTTGAGACGCTAGGCATTGCAGCTCTTGAAGCCATGAGCGTCGGCGTGCCTGTGATCGGCTATCAAACAGGAGGCGTGAGCGAATACCTGATCGATAGCTACAATGGCTTCGCGTTAGAAGACCCGTCTCCAGAAACGTTTTATAGTGCGCTTGATACCCTCATCCAGAATCCAGAGCAAAGGTATCAAATGGGGCGAAACGCGAGACAGACAGTCTTGGATCGCTTCTCGCACGAGACGAGTTTTGCAAAGTATGCTGCATTGTATCGACGTTTGGCTCGAAGAACATAGTGTTAGTGTTAGCGTCATGCCAATCCCTTTTCAAATGCAGTTTTGTGCACACTTTCTTGAGGCACCTTAGCTTTGGAAAGGCAAATGCCTCGGTGTGTTGATTTCCATTCTCACCCCTCAGTAGCTACTCGACTGTTTTGGCTGCGCAGACTCGGCTTGGGAGGTTTGTTATTGCTACTGCTACTGCTACTACTTCCTACTACAGTTGCTCCACCTTTTTTCTTCCCAAGCGAGGACTTGATAGTGGACTTGAGCATGGCGAAGCGATTGGGTTTCTTGGAGCTCGCGAGTCCCGAAATACCGTCTCCTGTTTGTCCATCCGTCCGGGATTTCGCGGCGATGTAGCGTTTTGCAGTGAGCAGCGAGTTCTGCAGCGTGATCACGATGCCGTGCGCGTCCCCCAGGAACCGCGACGTGATGTCGACGCCTTTCTTGTACGACTGCAGACTTTGGTCATAGTATTTGAGGAACTCGTGCTCGACGCCGACGTTGTGGTAGGCGATACCGAGCACTGCGACTCGATCGAGCTTGGATGGGTCGAGCTCTGCCCCGCTGTTGCCGTGAAGACCATGGTGGTGATGACTGTTGTTATTATTATGCTTTGGCGGGCTGCCGCCGTTGTTGCCGCTTCGACCGAGTTGGAGCTCTTCATGGAGCAGAATGAGCGCAGACTGGGCATGACCGAGTGCACTTTGGTGCTTGCCGAGCTGTGAGAGCACTGCGCACATGTTCAAGTGTGTGTCTGCCTTGTTTGGGATGTTATCCAGCTTGGTCTCGATCTTGATGGCCTCGGTCAAATACGTGAGCGACTTGTGCAGGTTTCCCTGCCGACGGTAGTAACAGGCAAAGTTGTTGAGCGTCACGGCACGCCCAGCCTGGTGCTTTTCCGTGAGGATCTCGGCTTTCTTGAGCAACTCGAGCACAACCGGAAATTCTTCTTGCTGCAAGTAGGTCATCGCGAGCAAGTTGCACATCTCGCCAACCGTCTTACAGGAAGTCCACACTTCCTCACTGTCGGCCCCAAAGAAATGCTGGCGGAGCACCAGCCCTTTCTCCATGCACTCGAGCGCCTCGGTATACTTGCCTTCCTGCTGCAGCTGCGTGCACTTGTCGTCAAGTCTCTGGAGTGCGACAAGCTCTTTCTGGTTCTCGATGAAGCGAGTTTCACCGAGCAGCTCCATGTCGTTCTTCTTCCGCTTCTGGGTAGTAGTTGTTGGGGGGGAATACAGGTCACCCTCTTCTTGGAGCTGCTGCGGTGAGTCGTCGGAGCCATCGAGCTCCGTCAACTCCAGGTCGTCTCCGGCCTCGGATGTCGTTCCCATACTTGCTGATGGAGCAGAGACTACGAAGCGCTGATGATGCGTGAACGCGAGAGTAAGTCGAGTGGATAAAAGCGAAGCGCGTTGCCAGGCTAAAATTGACTGGTGCGAGAGAATAGGATGGGTGTAATTATAGTTGCGGTCTGTTCTTAGGATCCAGCCCTGGTGGAAGAGAGCTTTACTTTGCTGTCGCTCGTTTGACTGCAAGATGACTTAATATCGAAGTCGCCCCATAGCCAGAGACTAGTTGCATTTCTTGTATCTCTTGAGAGCATTTGCTGGTAGCATTGAAGATGCAACCCCAAGGTACTCGGTAGCTTTCAATGGTGCTTGCTTCTGCTGAAGCTTTCGTCGGCAATGGATACATGTTGTACATGCAGCCATTTGAATCACATGTAACGTGTGCATCATGAATATCTGAACGTCTTGGATAAACGTTTGACAACATTCATGACGCAATATCGTTCTTTCAACCGCAACTCTGCTATGGTTCACTACACAACACACAGTATGTTAGTATCAAATGGCTTTCATGAAATCAAAACTCGAGTAGACTCCAATAGAATTCTAAGCCAGTTTATATATAAATTCTAATTCATTCTAATTATGTTTCGACAAAATAGTCGATTCAATCAACAGGTGCGGGGAAATGAATCATTATAATACTATACTCGATAAGTACACTTTTTCGTATCCTAGTTTTAGCAATACATATGATACGTATCAATATGGTACTTATCATCATTGTTGCTTGTGATTAGTAGTTTGTACTAGATTCTCAGTATTCTCAGTAGATAATCCAGTACAAAATGTTGTGATATTTGCATTGCTTGTATTTGTTCGGTCTAGCGTGTGTTATCTTTGGAAATGGGGACCTTCAGTTCCCGTCAAGCTCCGCTTGACACTTTGAAAAGCATCGCTTTCATTCCGTCTCAGAATATTACTACGTAGTAATGCATAACTCCGTCTAGCTTTAGTATAATCGGCTGAAATACAGATAGTTTATCCTCCAATCGTAATAAACTACTACTATTATATTACTTTGCTTGCATCAAAAATGTCCGTTTCATGTTGTAAAGAGTAAAATATCAATTGCCTCTGGTAACAAATCTCTCTGCCTCCCACTCTTGTCATCACGACCCAACCAAACCCAACTCTGGCTGGCTCAAGCAAAGAGAACTAAGAATCAAGAGCGCCAAGGTGGCCGACGCGAGCGAGTGCCTCAACACAAGCAGCCCAGAGCATGAACAGCACAGTCGCCGACACCACCACTGCACCAAGTAGTGCCGATGCTGTCCCGCCACCGACCGTGATCCCGCTGCACGTGCGTGTGGATGACCAGCCCGAGGCGCAGGTGCTGCGCTTCCAGTGCGACTGGGACGTGGGCATCGGCGGCTCCATCTGGACGAGCGGCCAGATCCTTGCCGAGCACTTGCAGCTACAGCAGAAGCGCTATGGGCCGCTCTTCCGGGGCAAGCGCGTGGTGGAGCTCGGCAGCGGCACGGGCTACGTTGGACTCATGACGGCAGTCTGCTTTGAACCGGCGAGTGTGTACCTGACCGACTTGGCGAGCCACGTGGCGTGCCTCGAACGCAACGTGGCGCTGAATGCGTCAGTGCTACGACCGGGTGTGCGCGTTCATGTCACGGAGCTGGCGTGGGGCTCTGTTTCGCAGGAGACCGCGCTCCTCTCTTCGTTTGAACAGGACAGTGACCAGAGTAGTAGTTGCGCTACTGCTGCAGACGCTGACGCCCAGGTGGACATCATTCTCGGCACGGATGTAGCGTACCTTCGCGAGCTCTATGAACCGCTGCTGCACACGCTGCGTCACATCGCAACGGTGCAGACGCTGATCTTGCTGGGGCTCAACCGTGCAGACACGGGCATCGAGTTCTTCGAGCGACTCGCGCAGGACGGCTTCGAGTATTACAAGATCCCGGACGAGCAGCTCCACGGTGATTACCACGGCAAGGACTTTGGACTGTTCGAGATCCGCCGCTGCAAGAGTCTGTCGGGCTCGACACGCTTGGCTAATTGATCGACTTGAGCACAAGGCAAAAGTCGATGCATACAGAATAGAGTTAAATCGATAGAGTTCTCTTCAGGCGTACATACGAATACATAGAAGAAGTAAAAGAAGAAGAAGGGGGAAGTGGGAGGGAGTGTGGCTTCTTCTAGGTGTGTGTAGTATAGTGGTCAGTACTTCACATTGTGTGGCTTCTTCTTGAATTGAACCATTTCAAAGGATCGAAGATCGTCTCGCGCGTCGGAAAAAGATGCGATCTAAAAGGTTAAACCACGAGAGAATAGATCGCTCGCGCATGTGCATGTGCTACATACATACACGAGCGGACCCCCCCCAAATGAGCACAGACAGATATCCACGCGAAGGCGAGCAAACATTTGATCCTTTTCATCGCCATCCGCAGAATAAATTGGGTTTTCTTGGGACTGGCGGTGTTGAAACACCTTCATGTGCTTACAGACAGGTGCTTGTTTATGTGGCGCATTCCAAAATCACGTGGCAGATATTAAAACACAGAGGGAGCGAGAACATCAGGCTGAGGAGCAAGCGAGCAAACGAATCCAAACATGGCTTCATCATGATGATATGCTTCCGGTTTGGTGTTGATGTCAGTCAAGATGGAGACACTTGAAGATCGCGCACACGCTGGACACTGGACGGTTTGAGGCCAGCAGCGAATGAGATCTCCGAAGCTCTCGCTGCAAAGGCAAAGTGAGGAGACCTTTGTCGGCAAACTCAGCATAATCACGAGGCCGTTTTGGAGTTTGCTGGGATCACTTTGGCGCATTTTGGCAGTTTTGTCACACTGATTCCCTCTCCAACATGATGCAACTGTCAGCAGACTCTCAGAATCGATTGGTATTTGTCAACTGCGTTTTGTTCCCGACAAATTCTTGCACCGCAACGACCCCACGACAGAACCTGCTCGCCCCTCCTCAGCTCCGAGCCATTTGCTATCAGATGCTGCTCCCTGACCTCCGTCCTATTGTGGGTATCCTCCTTCCCTCCTGTCTTCTTCCTTCTTTCTTTCCTTCAAGAAAGACAACTCTGTTTTAGAAAGGGTTGACGCCCCTCTTATTTCCCATGAATGGTGAGATGAGCTCTGTCATTTGACCAATTTTGAACCACCCAACAACAGCTTTAAAGAGGTTTGGCGGCCTGCATAGTGAAACCAAGTCAACTCACAGATTGCATACCAAATCAAGTCAAGCGAGCGAGCAAGCAAGCAAGCAAACAACGCGAGTCTGGTGTGTTGCGCGCGGCGCGCAGCTTTCTGTTTTCCGCCCATCGCCACTCTAATAAATTCCCCCCAGCACAGTCACACGGTCGCCTGCCTAATAGCAAGCCAAACAGAACCGCCCGACAGTGCGCTGCATTCTCAGTCGATCGATCGCCCCATCGAAGCAGGACGGACGCAAGTGAGTGAGTGGCGCTGTTGCGGCGTCGTAAAGCGAAGCGTATCCACTAACGACCCACTCGCCAGTCACCTCCGCCCGCAGAGACGTGTCGCGCGCCATCCGCAAACAAAGCAAGTCCCAAGCAACAGCAAGCGCAAGCGCAAGCCAGCAGGCTACTTTCTTCTCCGCGTTTGTCTCTGCTTGCGTGTGGCGAGTGTGTGTGTGTGTGCGCAAGTCGGCGGTGGTGGTTGTGTATCGGGATCGGAGCTGCGCCATTAACAAGATCGCCTCGCTTGGCAGACAGATCGATTGATTATCAAGTGAGTTGAGCGTCACCGGCTTTCTCTCTCTGGCATAGAAGAACAAGAAGAGCAAGAAGAGTTGCTTTGCTCAGTCGACGAACCAGACAACCCGGATCGCAAAGCCCGGCCAGCGAGCGCAACGTTTGACCGACGTGGCACACCAGCAGACAACAAGAACAACAACAACAAGGCGGCAAACAAGTCGCCAAAACAAGCACGAGCGCAACAACAACACACAAAACACAAAGCACACAGCACAACTCACACAAGTATGTACCCGCAGAGCTCGATCCAGAAGCGCGTGGAGAAGCAGAAGGAGCACGCGAACAAGAACCTGGCGTCGTGGTTCATGAAGAAGTTCTCCAAGAAGACGCAGTACCTGCGCGACCAGGACGAGGAGTCCGCGCAGGCCGACCGCATGCGCGCGCGTCACGGCCCCCACCACACGTCCGGCTCCACGAGCAGCAGCTACAGCAGCCACAGCAACCACAGCCATACGCCCAGCGGCGCCAGCCACGCCAAGCCGCGCCACATCAGCGCGGTCACGCGCAGCCAAAACAACAGCAACAACCAGGACGATCCGAACCGACCCAAGCCGCAGCGCCAGCGCAGCTTCCTGCGCGCGCAGCTGCTCGAGATGAAGCGCGAGTCCGCCGAGACGCTGCTCTCGGCCCAGCAGAAGCGCATGGCCGGCGAGAAGGTCGATGAGGTCGTACGCTTTGGCACGCAGCTCGGACTCGACGTTAGTGATGATGACGACTATGAGCTGGACGAGAGCGAGGACGACATGGAGTCCGTACGGTCCGTGGACGAAATCGACGACGCGCTCAAGGAGATGACCTCGGAGGAATTTCGTGCGATCCGCAAGGAAAAGTGGCAGCTCAAGAAGAGCCGCATGCTGGACGCCGCGAGCGCCGAAGCCGTCGCCACGCGCAAGGACCGAGCACACAGCATACAAAGCGACGGCAGCGCGAGTGACCGCGGACGCAGCAGCAGCACGAGCAGCAACAAGGAGAACGTGGACGCGACGTCGCTCGAGTTAAATCGCCGCATCAGCCGCGCCACGCAGATGTACGCCGAGGCGCTGAGCCAGATCGACCACGCACTACACCCGGAGGAGCACCCGCCCGAGCAACAGCCGCTCTTCCTGGGGGGAGCATTAAAGAAAGGGAGTCACCGTCCGAAGAGCGAGTGGATTTGAGTATCGCAGCAACGTTTGCTGTTGTCGATGAGTCCATTCCATCTCGCTTTTCGCTCTAGCGTCGAGTTTGTCTTCGAGAGGATGGCGGCTGGCGTCGTGTCGTGTCGTCCCCCCGTTTCTCAGCAATTGTTTTGGTGGTCGATGTTCGCAGTCTGTCTGGTGAGAAATTCAGCTCTTTGGTGACTCCCTGGAAGCTCCTTCTTCTTCGTTTGTGCTCGGTGCGGGTTGGTTGTCTGACTGGCTGGTGGTGTTCGCGGTTGATCCAGTTTGTCGCTGTGTCAAGTCGCGAGTTTTGGAGGCGCGTTCGGCTCCCTGGTTGCTTTGCGTGGAAGTTTGGAAACCCACGACGGACTCGTGTATAGTGAACAACGACGGAGACGACGATGCCGACGACCACCCTCACTTTTCATTTTGGTATAAGCAAGCGAAGAAGAAGATGGTGAAGAAGAAGACGGAGCTCATGATGAAGTATTTTTTTTGAAGAAGTCTCAAGACGAAGAAAGCCCCAAGCGAGAGAGTGACGAGAGAGTGTGAACAAGCGAAGAAAATGCTTGCTGGTTGGTGGCTGCGCAATTAATTATTATTCGGTTATGATAAGAGGAAAAAATACTACAGTAATACTTTATTTGAACAAAAACGCAAAGCGCTGACTGGTCTGTTGGGTTGGTGGCAATCACCAAGTTGATGATGTATGTATGTGTACCCATGTTGGGCATTCCATCCACCCGGTGCCACTCACACATAAAAAATGTAGCCATGTCGAGTTTGGATCTCTTGGATACAGCTACGCTAACGTTCGTTGTGTGATTAGGTAATGACTGACGCCTCCTCCAAAGTCTCATCTGCACTGAACAGACTACAGTAAATGAGCGGATCCAACCGATCTGAACTTTTCATCTGCTCCTGCTTCTGTATGCGTGTGTGTGTGCGAGCATTCGCGGACAGTCTTTATAAGTTATACACGCTTCGAGCTTGATGCGCCAACGGACTCCAGATCCTGTAGATCTTCTGTTGATAGCGAGTCCAAATCAAGCTCAACACTGCTTTCTTTGCTTTCTTTGCCACCAAGTTGCCCTAAATGATAAAAACTGGCTGACTTGTATCTTCACGCGCACAAACCGAGGACTGTTGGCTGAAATCCACTCACGCAATGTGGCAATCAAAAGAACTCGCTACCCAACAGGAAGAGAAGAGGCATCGCGTTTCTCTCACAAAAGGTTCTTCTGATCGCGGCTTTCTTCGGAAGGAGCACGCGAGTGGCTTCAATAGCTCTTATCGGAAATCATCATCGTGTGGATCGCTGCAGCTGCAGTTTAGCTCAGTTCCAGAACCCTTTGGATCAAGATGACTGCGTGTACTGATGGCTACCAAATGTTTGAAATGCGTGGACTCTTTTACGCCAAGATGCGATGAAGGCAGCAGTAGGGAGTTGAACTGCTCAAGGTTCGCTCCAACATGTGGATGCAGTCCGAGTGCTCCAAAATGCTTTCCAGTATCAAATTTCGACGACGATCATGCCATCTTGATGTGAAAAGGAATGAAAACTCTATTTGGGCTCATCTTCCATTCATCGCATCCGTTCCTGAGAAGCTTCAATGGTCATCACACAGAAGCTAATGCCATCCGTTTTCCCAAGCACAGCGCACCTCAACTGTACCATTGTATGGCTCTGAAAATTTGGGATCGAGAGGAAAGTCGGAGCGAATAGCAAATATTCTATTGAGATGGTTGATTAAGAGAGTGAGAGCGCACCTCTTGGCGGCAAACAAACCCGCGGGGCTCCGAGTCCACGAACCAAAGAATGGCGGTTTGAGGGCCACGAGAAAGCAACTACAGCAGGATCTGTGGCTATTTTGTACGTTTAGCCAGCCAGAACTTTGCAAGCAAGACGTGACCTTATTTGACACAATTGTTGATATTGATATAGTCTTTCGGTGAACCTGAAGGAATGGAAAGCCAAAATGGATGAAAATTCCTACTTTTTTCCAATCGGCTGCTTCGAAACTGGCTTTGAAGCTCTGAAAATATTTTTTGCTGAGACCACACTGATCGTCTTTTACGTTGGCTGACCGACCGAGTTGCTGTAGCCAGCCAACTCTGCAGAAGAAAGCCACATTTCGCTGCCATATGAGCGCAAAGCAAGCGTGGCAAGTAGGGCGATACTCCAGGTAGATGGCTACTAACTGGACCGAACATGCGACGAATGTAAAGGCTCGGGCAGAAGATGACGAGCGGCAGCTAGCTGCTACAAACTGTACTCAAGAGCCACGTAAAGAAGCAGTGGGGTAGTCAAGTGGCTTGAGAATGTGGACGGCGTTTCTGGTGTTGCGGCTGCTTCGAAATGGATCATCAACGCAGGCGCTGCGATGCTACGAATGTTGAGATTGAGGCTACTGAAGTGAATGGAGGAGATGCACAAGTAAAAATGGTGGATGTCTGTTGGTGTCTAAATTGAATTTTCATTCGGTGATAAATAGACTTACGGGTGGAGATGCTCTAACACATCATCATCAGAGTACACATATCAAACACAGGAGGAACAAAGGACTCAAAGTCCACTAGACTAGACTGACTATCAGACACTACGATTTCACACAGTGAGACTCACATACAAACTAAAGCACACATTCATCGCGCTTGAGACCTTCGGAGCATCCCTCTTAGAACTGGAAGCTGCCCGAGAAGTAGCCCGCGCGCTGGTGCTGGAGCTCACCGTCCTTGTTGCGCAGGAGCGACGCGATAGGCGGGAGCTTGACAATGGTCGGGCTGCCGGCGGTCTTTCCGGCCGAGACACCGGCGGCGGCTGGTGAGGACGCCAAGTAACCTCCTTGCTGGGTCGCCATTGGGAGCGTGAACTGACTGTACGCGCTGAACGGCACGCTCGGGCGAGGCGACACCTGCTTGCTGTTGTTGTCGCTGGCGGCGTGGACTGGGGACGCGGCGGCCTCGCTCGATGGCGAGCACGGCTCGGCCAGGATGCGGTCGAAGGCCGCGCGGCTTGGGCCGTCGGGACCGCGCAGGATCGTGGCGAGCTTGGTGCGCTGCTTCTGCAAGTGGTCGTTGTACGAGCGCTTCTGGGCCTCCGAGTCGCAGCAGCGGAGCGCCTTCTCGATCGACCAGATGCTCTTTCGCAGGCCGCGGATCTGACGGTGCGGCCAGCGCGGCACGCCGTTCTTGCGGCAGATCTTCTTCATGAGGGTCATACAGATGCCGAACATGGCCGCGACCTCGGCGAGCGGCTTCTCGAAGTGCGGGCGAAGCAGGTCGAGCGTGATGGACTTGGACGCGTTCGGCAACGCGCGCACACGCTTCTTGTTCGGCGACTGCACCGGCGCCTCGACAGTCTTGCGGGCGACGATGGTCGAGACCGAAGGCGACTGGAGCGTCATGCGCTGCAAGTTGAGCGCCGGGAGCATCTGCTGCTGCGACGAGGACGCCGTGTTGAGCGCCGGGAGCGCCATGCGCTCCATCGCAGCGCTGGCGCTCCATGTGCCCATCGCAGCAATAGGCGCTGGCATGTGGTGCTGGTGGTGGTGCGCGAACTGGTGGTAGACTGGCACACACGGGTAGCTTTGGAACGACATGGCTGACTGACTGACTGATACACAGAGACAATGAATGGGAAAGCTGTGGAGGTGCTGGGGAGCAGACAAATTGGCGAATGAACAGCTCTGGAAGAGACGCGAAGAGCTCTCTTCGACCGGTTGATCGGCTGTGAAGAGCGCGCAAGTGAGTGAGTGAGTGAGCCGAGCAGATCACTGTATCACTCTATCATTCCTGCAAGAGACCAGCCAGCTCAGGCTATTAGCAGTATCAGTGTGTGATTGATGGGGCCGGCTGGCCGGCCGTCTGCCAGGTGGTTTTCCGCTCGTGGATGTGGCATGCCAGCTGGCGGGAGGAGAAGAGTGCGCGCCGAAAAGCTCAGAAAGTCGGTTGCGCATGTAAAGTTCCGGCGGACGGGCCTCATCCAACGGCGCGCGAGCGCAGCCACCTCATTCGCTCACACACTCACTCACCCATGCATTCATCCAATAGGGACAATAGCCCTCCATGCGCATTACACATACGAATTCTACAGCAGTGATCCGTCCGTCCAAACAGGGATATGGAGATTACCATGGACAGTGCAATCAATCAAGCATTTTAAAGCGCCCCTTCATTGAGAAATAGCATTATGCATGTTACTGGGTTCCAAGAATAGAATAGCATGAACGGCATGCAGTCAACTGTGCGCATTTATTGCAATAGCAGTAATAGCTAAAGAAGGCGAAGGTGATGAGGATGGAAGCTTTGTTTGGAGTATTATTGCGTATTGCTGAAGCGGGATTGTGGAGGCACTTCCTTCGGTGTCGTTGAGGATCCGTTTGGAGCAATATCTACCATTTAAACAATCAGTCGCGTTGGACAATAGAGTGAGCGCTCGCCCATGATTGTAAGAGAGCACAAGAGGAGAGAGCTGCTCTGCTAGAGACTTTTCCCACTTAAACGCGTGCACTGGTAACTAATACGCGCCGCATTTTGGCGGGCGATCATAATCAGTCAGTCAGTCGCTCAGTCGCTGTGCTGTGAGGCAAGAGGCACACATGGGAGGGTGGCTGCCGGTCGCTCTGTCAACAATGCGACTCTCGCTGTCTGTCCGAGAGGTCGCGACGTCGCTTCCAACTAAGCAGACGGTTTCTCGGCGCGAAACGGAAAAAGAGTCAGCGTAAAGTCAGCTTGGATCATTTTAAGCCACATCAAATTAGAGATAATAACTTAAAATAAAACAAACAAAATAGAATATTACCTTTGAAAATGTATATAAAAAGCAAAGCTGCGTTGACTATTTACGGTATTAAATTAAACGTATGATAAACTAACGCAAATGGATACTGAAAACCAGCTGCTTTCGGAGCTCGTGCCCGCTTGATTATGAAATGAACACGATGATGACCGCAGGAAGCAATGGAGATCTCCCTCGTCTCGTCTTGGTGCAGCCACCTGTCGAGATGAGATGCTGACTACACTGTACCTATCAGATCCTGTTTGCTCCTCTTCGCTCTCTATTTGCGAGCATTCTCACGAGCAAACGGGGCACTTGGTCGCTCCGTTTCCCCTCAAAAGACACAGCGCAACAGCCACTTGGGTGACAGGTACACCTCTGCTCTGCAGTGGCACTCGTCAAACGATCGTCCACCAGCTGATCGATCCAACGAACGATCGATCGATCACGCATGATCACACGCACGTACACAAGAGATGGAGTCGCAACGTGGCGCTATTGCAGTGGCTCTCGAAAGTACCAGCCGGACCACCAACGCACACACGCAAGATACTTTCGCTGGGGGACCTCCGGGAAAGAGAGCCGCTTCAGGATGCAGCATACTGGCGCAAAAGCAGCCAGCCGGTTGGCTGGTTCCTTTGGCGACTCGAACCATCATCATCATCACCCTTCTCTTTGGCGAATGCGCATGTATACGAAGGTGGTGGTGCTGCAGCAGCATTTATATTCGCGGGGATACCAGCGGCAGTGGCTGTGAGCCCGAGACGGACCTGCGGTGTGTACGTTTCGCAAACTCTCACAATCGATGCCATTACGTTTCTCGGAATGCGTTTATGAAATTTGTACACACAGAGAGGTGGGATCTGCCTGACGCTCTTTCGTTTACATCTGCGATGCGGAAGCGTTGGCAATCTCTGCTGTTTTAATGCCAATACCCGGTGGCTGGTTGAAGCGCGTTTCTTTCGTACGGAGTGCGTTGCTCTGTTGGTTTTCAGGAAGCGCGCGCCAAGACCAGCCTTCTACTGCAAGAGCAAACCTGGCGTCACTTTCGGCCACCATCCATGAAAAGAGTTTTTGAAAACAGATTGAGTTTGTAAGCGTATGATCAAGCCAGGAATGGAGCTACAGCCAAAGGATCATGTTGTTGTCCAGTACCAACAGAAGCATTGTCTTGGCTCAAAACCCGCTATTTAAAATACCATATCGGGCGTGGTGATGCTCGCTGCGCCGCTTGTTGTGTGTGCGACCAAGGTGGTGCTGGCGAACGGATGTAGCCATCTGGTTCTCACGTCATTCGAGTCCCATCTGGCTGTTTGATTTGGTTTTCATCTCGAAACCGCACCAAGCCAAGACAAAGCAATGGGTTTACCATTTGGTCTGGATGGGCAAGACTGTGCAACACAACACTACACTGCACTTGAGCGGATTACCATAAGACGCAGCCGTTCAGTTCCGTGCTCAAGGAAGCCGCTTGATCGCTCGCTCTTACATCTATCTCACGGTTGATTATCCAACTCGCAACACAATCATTGCATACAATGAGTCGGTCGCACAGTCACAGTCGCATTACAGTCCGTTCAGCTTTGGCGAAGAGGCGTGAGCGAACAGTGTGGATCGTGGAACCTATCAGCTGGTGGAAAGAGAGCTGGAGCCAAAAGATGAACGGGTACATCTTCAACGAATGCGCGCAATTGCACATGTGTGTGTTGTGTGTATGTTGTGTGTGTGCACAATTGCAATTGCACAGCAAACGCCCTTTCCAATGCAAAGTCCCCATACAACATAACGTCAATAAGTAATATTATAGAGGCGCTTGAGCGTTTGTTTGTGACCTGCAATGTGGACTGCTGTTATTTGTATCTTTCAGATCTGAGGCGCGCTCTATTGTGCAACTGCAATGCTATACAAAATCCTACTTCTCTATGACTCGATGGATGGATGGTTCAGTCCTATGCAGAGGTGCGTTTCAACAAACCAACCCGAATTAAACTACTCCAAGCCAACACGAGCGAGTGAGCCGAGCTTCTACTGTCCAGTCAGCGCATCGATCGTGAGCCTCCTTGATGCCGCAACGTCGAGATCGCGAATGTCAACCAATCGAGCTATGTGAGAGCATGACACATCGTCCAACGAACAGCAGAATCGTTGAGGATCGTTGTAGAGGCACTGGCCAAAAGCGCTCGCTCTTCGTTTTATTTATTCGTTTTTCAGACTACCTCGTGCAGATACAAAAGCTATCTGTATCTCTTTGAGGCGCGGGCCAAACGTTGAAGCAATGAAGCCATTCGCACCACATTGTGAGAGCGAGTGCGCCAAGTGGCTCCTGGGATCGTTGACGCTAAAGGCGCGGCTGAACTCTGCTGGTGCCTCGTAGCAGACTCGTTCTTCACTAGATCTCAAGCAAGCGCGTGAACGACGGACGACCGGTTGGTGAGAAGGATCCACTTGACGCCGGTCTCTACAGTACTGGGGATCTATCGCTGGTCACTATGACAGACTTGATCCACTTGAGGCAAAAAATATGCAGTTAGTGTTCGCGACTGACCCCAATTGGAGAGGCTTGGCTGTCCCTTCAAACATCCGAGTAGCCCTGCTGGTCATTTTGCGGAGGTTCAAAATTTGTCATGGGCCATGTGTCGATTCTGGCATTTTTTCACTGGTCCTTTGTGACTGAAGACACACAGTGAAGTATGGCGAGATCCACGAAGGCTTCTACGTGACAAAACCGAATCCACGCGATCGAGATCAGCAAGGTCGCAACGTTGGCGCAGCTTGTTTGCTCGAATAGAGTGTTTTCTTCAACAGCTCAATATGACTTTGCTGTTTGAAAGAGCCGCGAGAGGAACTGGACTGGCTTTTGTCACGCATTCCTTTACGAGGAGCTGCAGTAGAGTTGGGGAAAAGAATTAGAGCTCGGGTTGGCTTTGCTGGTTCTCTCTCTTACACACACGCACACTCGGAGCGATGTCGATTCGCCCGCATCATTCTCATTCTACCACTGCAACTGGCAGTTTGAGACTCCCATTTTTGCAAGAGCGTGAGCGCATGGGTGGTCCGCTACTCCGGTCTAATTTGTGTCTCCTAGACTCCGAGCTCTAGAACGCACTGATTAGCGAGTGCGCTGATTGCCATCCATTGGAGCAGAACGCCATGCAAACCCTCTCGTGCTGGCTAGAAGAACTGCAAGCGCTGCATTCTCTGTGTTAATGGTCTTCTAGGAGACGAACGAACGTAGCGTCTATTGCGCGGACCCATAGGTGTCTGGCGGTAGCTGCAAATGGCAGGTTGTTCTACAGTCTTCGCCTCAATTGAGTAAGTCCACCCGCTCCATAAGTCAGCGGAGTCACTCAACATCTCATTCGCGCTAATGCTCAACTACAAGGCATGTCCGCCGATCTTAGGACAGGCACTCCAGGTTACCGTTCATTATTTCTTGCCCGCCTACCTGTGGAGCATTGGACGGAGGTTCAACACGCAATTTTTGAGCTTTGGTTCAGATTTCAGCCTCGTTCAACAAGTGGATTTTTGATTGCTCTAGCAAAGTGCATGCGCTTGAAGACCTTTGGGGGGATCTCTTGGCTAGCCAGAGAGCACAGAAGCACGCGCACTTGCTTGTGCACAGCGATGTTTGTTCCAAAAGCGCTCAATCAATCAACTGAGAGTAGTTTTCCACAAACTGCAATGATGATGCGAGAAACTCGCTTTCATGCACTTGCCGACACAACTCACTGCTAAAACAGCAGCGAGCCTATCCACCGAAGATGTGCGAGTTGAAGGAACCCAACCCGACACAACCTGACAAGCATCAATCCAATGGCTAATGGAATGGTATGGAGCTTCTTCGTCGTACAACCTCAAGAGAGAGAGAGAGCAGCGTTCTTCGCAGTCAACCATTCACGTCCTTCCACCAGAAATCAATGACGACGATCGAGAGACGAAATCAGCGAGCAATTCATATGCTTTGGCTCAGCGTGACGTGCTATAATAGTGCTGCAGAAGGTGGCAAAGCGAATGAGCCGTTGAAGCATCAAAGGATACAAACATATCCGAGGTCACGAGCCAGTAATCTCACGCTT
Source organism: Globisporangium cylindrosporum (assembly GCA_038050675.1). Lineage (NCBI taxonomy): Eukaryota > Oomycota > Peronosporomycetes > Pythiales > Pythiaceae > Globisporangium > Globisporangium cylindrosporum. The sequence continues at coordinate 6,658 of JALBZD010000313.1, read as the reverse complement.
TAGCTCTAGGCAAGTTCGTGAATGAGAGCTGGTGTTTTGTATCCTTTCCTCTCGTGGCAACCGTGGGCATTAAAACCTTTTCTTCGTGCTCTGTCGCACGCCAATACTTTTATGCACGAGGGTTGGAAGCGTTGACAGTCTCGTTGAAATTAAGATCAATGTCTGCCCGTTGCCGAACCGTTTGCCTGCGAGCGATGCGAACTCTTCTGAATGTTGGATGCGGTAGGTGTTCATGAGAATCTGAGCTTTCACAGTCGGCTTTCAGTCTTGACATCTCACCGTGTAAATCATGGTTGTCTGTAAGTGTCGTTCCGAACTTCCCTACTGCGTCCTGGCGGCTCCTCGTGTCCCTCCAGCTCTTCTTGATGATGACAACCAACTCCTTCTTTCGCCACGACACGTTGACGTTCCGCTCAACGTACTCGATGTAGTTATGCTTGATGGTGTTCTCGTACATGGTGACCACGTAGAAGGACGACAAACTGTTCAAGCTCAACAGACAGTTTGTGACATCAGTCATGAAAGTGCTCTGCAAACCGCCCTCCACGGGCAAGTCTCCATCAGTCGAGACGCAGATCACCAAGGAGAAGCTCAAGGACTTCTACGAGCAATAGTACAAGGCATACGTGTCGGAGGAGCTAAGCTACCGGCACATGAGCACTGTGCTCGACTACCTCTCGACCGATCGCTGAGCCAAGGACAATCTCGTCATAGAGAAGCTAACTGGCACCGCAGTACGGGCCAACGGCATTATGATCCACACGTTGTACCTGCTCCACTGTCGCGAAGGTCGGTTTCGGCGGTAGCTCCTTCATGTTCCCGTTCGTTTGAGTTGCAAGCCCTAGATAAGTGTGCGAATGCGAGCAAATGTAAGCTGATTATGGTATGGATGGGGAAGGAAGAGAGCGGAGATCGCTAACTTTAAAAGGCACTCCAGACCCACACATCTTGCATCTTCGCCACCATTCTCGTCTCACACATCAGCTTTTTCAAGCATAGGCAATGAAAGCATTAAGCAGCGTTGGTGTTGAATGAGAAAAAAGGAGGATTCCATGAATGACTTGAGTTGTGAGTGCTGGTGGTGATTGGCGCGACCTCGATGTGAGCGTGTTGACTTTACTGTCGAGCTGGGAAATCCGCAAGTGAGCTGTGCGATCGCCTGGTGGCTTGCTGACCGGGAGATCAGCGAAGTCAGCACAAATCAACGCGAAGCTGACTCTCTAGTTGAAGCTGCGATCCGCCCGTTGCTGTTTTTCGCCGTTCCTTGTTTTGCAGGCACGTGCCGGTTGAAGCTGGGGCAGCTTACCTTCAACTTCAAGCCACGATTTGGCTCGCAGCTGCGGCCACAGATTACTGTTGCGCATGGCTTTCAGAGAAGCCTGACGCTTGTATCTATCTCTTGTTCAAAATCCATGAATCTTACTTTATTTGATACAAAAATGATGGTGCCACCAGCCGCTGAAAAACGGCTAAGTTGCACTTGCACTTGCTGTGAACGAATCGAGATGGGCACGACAATGCACCAGAATTGCACCCGCAGAAAATAATATTTTGCCAGATTCCTTCCAGACCAAAGGTGCAGGACCAGAACTGTACCTGTGGAAATCAATGCGTCCAAGATCTCCTTCCACCCTCAGCCAACGAAAGCTGGGATTCTCGTGTTGCGCAGTTAACATCAACCCACTTCCACAGGGAATCGCCTCGTGTTTGACAGCCACAGAATACTGTACAGGGGGTAACATGATCACTCACTCAGAGCCACGCGGCTTTTTCGAATTCTCGATTCCCAAGTTGAACCTCAAGCCTTCAAGAAGCCGCGTTTTCGTTTTCGATGATGATGATGATGGCGCAGAAAAGTCCTGTTAAAGGGCTGCTATTTGCGACTTTCGCGCTGACACAACAGGATTTGGAGTTTTGTGATTTGAGCGAGAGTTCGAACTCTCGCTTGGTCACAAAACTCAAATCGGCCAATGACGTGGGCCTATTTCTGCCTTGTCACAAGAAGGAGAAGAGGCGAACAAGGGAGTCAGGCATAGCAAAGAAAACCAAGAAAACACAGCAGAAAAGCACCTTGAAAACTGTATGCCTCGTCCCCTACAACTGCAACTGGACAACGGACAGCAAAGCACGCATCTTTTAGCATCCTTGGTAGCATGAGCTTTTGCTGTGCTGTACATTTTCATATCTGTCGATACAACACTTATCGGCAGATGTGTGAAGGCGCGCATTGCCCAACTGAATCTCGAATCTTGGATATCTATCTGTTCCCATGACGTCGCCAGATCCCTCTTGCGTGGCACGAGTGCACGAGTTGATTGGCTCGCAAAGTGGGTCCAATCCGCTGCAATTGCGCGCACATAACCCTGATTTAGGCACATTTTTGGACCCGGGAAGGGGACAAAAAACAGACTGTGCGGCTAAAATTAGAAAAAAATAGATTCTGAGAATAATATTTCACAGGCCAGAAATTCAGCACTGTTGCTGATGTTTACCTACTTTCTCTGATATCGCTTATAGGGGGGTACTCAGTATGCAAGGTACAAACTTGAATCTTGGCGAAAAACCGGCGAAAAAACCGCGCAGCGCTGCCCAACTCTCGTGCGCATTTATCTGCATGTGTGTTTCGCATGGCCGCCCGCCGGCCGTCGCTCGCAGGTTTTCTATGGCGCTCGCTCGTTCCCTCCTCCTCGAAGCATAGGGCCACTAGCGCACATGTGACCGGCCCTTTTGCATCCAGAGGCTCATTGCTCAATTTGCGCTCAACCGCACACACACACTCACACACGCCCAACCTACCGACAGCTCAAGCACCAAGTCAGAGAATGGCCAGCAACTACTACTACCCAGTCGACGTGCCACCACTCGAGCTCCCGGCGAGCCAGACGCGCTTCCCGACGCTGCAGCCTGCCGGCGCGTTCCTCAAGCAGATGCAGAGTCCGTACAGCTCCAATGCCCAATACGCGCAGCAGCAGCAGCTCCAGCAACAGCAACAACAGCTCAAGAGCGCGCATGTTAGCGCCGCGGCGTCACCAACGTCGCCGTCGTCCGTGGCTGTGGCGTCGTCGTTCTTGGCGTCGATTCGCATGGGACTCGAAGACCTCGTGCACGACGATGATTCGGACGATAACGACGAGGATGACGAAGATGACGACGACGAGTCGCCGCGATACTACTCGACGAGCAGCAACAATACATACTACTCACCGCCAAGCTCGTTCAGCGCTCAAGCCGGCGGCGGCAACAGCGGCGCGTTTCCGCTGTTCCCGATGGCTCAGGCGAGCGGGCTGATGTTGCAACAAGGCGCCGCGTCCTGGAATACGCCGAAGAGCGACGACGATCTGATCTTCGACATGGAAATGTGAAGAGAAAGAGAAAGAGAGAGAAAGAGAAAGAGAGCATCACGATAGTTTTTTCATATTTATTATTTATCCGACTGAGGAAATCGCGCGACGAGCGTCGCCACCAAAACAAATCGCACCAGCGCATGAGTGTCCATTAACAGTATACAATCAAATTGCCGCAACATGCACATACAATTCAACTCTCTTCTTTGGTCGCGACTGACCAACCAGCGCATGCCTGCCTGCCACGCACCTACACACGCCACCAATTCTTGATTTTTCATCGTGCTGGTGCGATAATTATAGAACAACTTGCATTGCTTGCGTGGTGGCGGATGAATGAATGAATAGTGAATCTCTCCCTTCGTCCCATATTCACATGCGTCATCAACAATGCACAAAGATGCAAATGCGGTTGTGAACGAGATTCGCCCCGTCACATTTAGTTTTCTCGGAATCTCCCCCATCTTATGAGAGACAAGACAGCGGCCGCTCAGCATGGTGACCAAGAGGTCATCGTGTCCATAGTTCATAGTGTATCTATTTCGCATTTCAACGACTCGCACATCTAACGGCATTCCATCCATCCATACACTCAAAACTCTCTCTCTCTCTCTCTCTCTCTCTCTCTCTTCCTTGCTATACGACTGTATCTTCGTACTTGCTCGTTCCACTGGTTTCATATAATGGCAGCTGCTCTCCGCTCCATTGCTTCTCTCTCTCTCTCTCTCGTGCACGCACATACTCATAACTTAGCAAAAAAAAACACACACACACATACGCACACCCACAAGGGCGAGGACGCGATTCGATCCGCTCTTGCTTTTAAATCTCGTGCTCCTTGGAGGCGAAGAAGCGGTCCTGCTGGAGCGACCGCACGTCCTGCTCGGAGAAGTTGGACTGAAAGCGACCGTCCTGCACAAGCGTCTCTGTGTTGCGGCGGTCGGCGTCCTTAAGCGCGCCGGGGTGCACGATGTCGTACTCGTCCTCGTACGTGTTGCCGGACGTGAGGCTGATCGCACTCGACTTTCGGCGGACGGTCTCGTGGTAGATGGGCTTGTGCACGGGCCGACTGCTGTTCTTTCCAGGAGTCCTGGCACTGCCTACTGCTGCTGCTGTCACAGCTCCGACGGACTGCTTGCGCTTGCTGTGATGGGTAAACTCGTCGCCCTCCTGGATCGCCTGTGGACGTGGAGCGCCGCGGCCTGAGTGGCTGTAGCCACCGAAAGTGCCACTGCTGATTGTGGAGCTGGCGTGACTGTTGTTGGAGCTTCTCGCGTACGAGCTTGCGTCGCTTGGCAAGCCGAACTGCGATGGAAGACCGTACGGATAGTGGCGGTTGGCGAACTCGGCGGTCGACGAATCGAGACTGGCCATGGAGAGCAGTGATGGCACGTCCGAGTCGCTCTCAGCGCGGTGACCGCGCACCGCACCGCCGCCAGCAGCAAAGCCTGCAGCTCCAGCACCTGCACCGACAGCGGTGGCACCACCACTTCCATGCCGGCCATGGCTTGGCGTCGGTCTTCTTTCGACCTGGAGGTTAAACTGCTTGTTCGAGTCCTCAGGCGTCTTGAGGAACCCTTCTTCCCGTCGCTTCTTCATTCGACGCACGATGAAGATCGCGACGATCGCAACGCCACCCACTGCCGCCACGATCACGCCAATGTTCACGTACATCGACGAGACCTTGTCGTTATTGCTGGCAATGCCACTAGATGAGTCCATGGCTTGTGCGCTTGGAGATGGCGCAGATGTACTACTGGTGGAGTTCGAGGTCGTGCTCCTCGCCGCCGATGTTGATGGACCACTTGATCCCGATCCGTTGCGAAGCGACGAGGAGCTACTACCTGAACTTGCCGTCGTAGAACTGGAAGTGGGGTTGTTTTGTACCGCGTGTGGGTGTGTACCTGCAGTCTCTGAGCCTCCGTCTGCGCTTGCTGGTGAAGGGGTAGCAGTTGCTGGGGGAGACGTCGCAGAGGACACTGCCGTCGTCGCTGGTGGTGTGTCGATCTGTGGAGGCGCCACCGTCGCTGGTAATTCTGTGACTGGGGCTGTGATCGGAGCTGGCTTTGGCGTCGGTGGTATTGGTGCTAGTGTTGGGGTTGCTTTCGGAGCTGCTCATTTGAACCAGAAACAAATAAAAAAACACATGATTAGCTTCAGCACTCATCCTCAAGCATTAACAGAAGGCTCACAGAAAGCACGCTAGGAATACTTACGACAGGTCATGAGCAGGTCTGGGTACGGGCACGCGCCGTCGATCTTGTCATAGCACGAGTATCCACCGGAGATCGTGTACATGCAGGTCGGGCATGTGGATGTCGCGCGGTTGCACTCGGCGTCGCCGTTCGCGATGCACTTGACCGTCGTGCAGATGCTCAGGTCGGCTCCCTGTGCGCGAACAACCGCGCCAGGCATCATCAGCGCGTACAGCGCCGCGGCCGTCGCGGTCATGAACCACGCGCTTCTCGATCGCACCATCCTGCCAATCTCTTGTGCTGCTACTGTTGCTGAGCTTTTCTTCCCGGGAGTGACCTGTGTCGCCTGCCTCTCGTTCGCGCTCCCCTGTTTGTGTCTGCCTGCTAATATGGACACCGCGGATACGCGCGTACTACTAAAGTAGTCTCAGCCGCTCTGCTGTTGTGTGATGCTGCTGCGTGCTGTGCGTGCTGGCTGTCAATAAGAAAGCGCGCGTCCCGCTTGCTTGGGCGGGCGGGTGGGAAGAGAACTAAAGGCTTCCGCGCGCTTCGTAGAATACCTGGTCGCGTGTGCGCCGTCCAGTTTGACCGTCTGTGTGTATCGCATTGCATCGCATCGGACCAAGGACCCTCGTTCACTCGCGGGTACTCACTAGCACAGTAGTATCGCGCGCAACCAGCTGGCGCGCCATACAAACGCCTATAGTGTACACTCCTGTCTGCTACCCACTTTACTTTTTGCTCCGACGCTATTTGGCACCTTTTGCGGAGGCGGGTGTTCCGCGATTTGCGCTGTTTGGACTGTTTGGGCATTTTCAGCCACTCACAAAGCGTGAAACCAGCAACCAGCCAATTACAGGCTGTGCACCGAAACCACGTGGCGGGCGCCGATCTTGCTCGCTCATCACTGCACTTGCTGTTTTCGCCACTGCAACCAAACCCTCTCTATAATAAATAAATTCTCATAACAAAGGCATAAACTACGCACTTTACACCTCTACATAATTCGTATCGGTGGAATACGCATTACAAAAGAGCTCGCAGAGGACTTGCTGTGAGGTTGTACCGTAAAGGAGCAGCAGAAGCGCGACGTCAACGCCTGGTGTCCCCCCCCCCCCT
>JALBZD010000312.1:0-35542 GCA_038050675.1 Globisporangium cylindrosporum | reverse complement strand
GGAGCAGCAAACGATTGGTCTGAACGAGACGAGTGGTGGAGCGTAATTACGAATGTAAATATGGCACTTTGTGGTCGCAAGTGTAAAAAAACTGGTGGTCTTATAAATATGGCCAGCACTGTATAAATCTGATGAGCTGGTGAAGAATTATTCGTTTAAGTACGAGGCACTTTTACGTTTCATTTCAATTGTAAACGCGCAGCAGCAACGCGAAAGAAGCATCACGACCACGTGCACACGCGGAATCTGGGAAGCATTAGCGGCAGCAGTATGCAGCGTAAGTGACAACGCTGGTGTGCGCAAGTGTGTACTTCTCGTTTAATACTGTGGCGTTTATCTGTGCGCTCTTGACGCAGCGAGTAAGCCGTATTTGAGAAACCGGGAGCGAACTGGCCAACCGCTGAACTACATGTGCGCTGTCATGGGCTTCGAAGAGGATCACGAGAGCGACGAAGACTTTCAGGACGAACCAGACGCTGAGGAAGAGGACAACGGAGTAGACGAGTGCGCTCGAGGTGCGTTACGTGAACTATTTTTTGTAAGCATGTTGTACATTGATTTTGAATGTGATGCATGATTGTGTCTATGTGCAGCTCGGCATCCACCCAACGTGGCGCGATCGCGCTCCAAGGTCGCTCGCGCGGCTGTGTTGGCTAAGGGCGCTTGCACGACTGTGACGAGTATATGTGGATGCTCGATGCTTGTATTTGCTATGATATACAGAATAATGGCAATGCGGTTGTCGTATTAACACATGACTCTCCATTTTTTTGTGTGATTTTCAGCGGCGCTCAACGTGAACGACATTCAAGCTGTTGTGTCGACGCATATGGAGTCAGATGCGTCAATGATGGAGCATGCGGCTCGTATAAGGAGTAAGAACAACGTATGTGCAATGCTGGTAGTGTATTGTTTAACGCTGATATTTGTATGCAATATTTATTGGATGCGATGATAGCGCTGGCGGAGGAGGCTGACGAACGTCGGGATGCAGACGCGGTCAGCACTGGGCCAATAACACCGAATGCTGATACTGCGATGCTGCAACATGAGGCACAAATTTATGGTGAAGATTACAACAATGACAAAAATTGTTGCTAGCACTGACAATGTGCCGTTGCTGGATGTTCAGCTGCAATGCGAGTGAAGGGTGCAGCACACATACATGGTGCGCATTGCCGCAAAGATGCTTCAATCTCTCAACCTTTGATCATGTGATTGTGCACATTTGTTTTCTTCTTTTAATGTTAGAGCTTGATGAGCAGTCTGGTGGTGCTGTAAATGCTAGAGCTAGAGCACGAGCATCGCCGCCAAAGCCAAAGCACGCGGCACGAATGTATGGTGAGTTTCAGCCGAAACATTTTCCAAAAGTCCGTACATGAATCGATTTCTGACGTTGTTTGCTGCGCTCGAATGCAGCTCCACCGAATAACAATGATGAGCCTGACAAATCCGTCCGCTGCGAGACTGTTGAATGCCAGATTGGTACAATCAGCATTGCGTGAGAGCACGCCGAAAATGAAGCCCGCAGCCAGCGCGCATGGTAGTCACTTATTATATATATATATATATATATATATATATATATGGTGTGCATTAAAGTTGGCTCAACATTGGCTTTCGCTTCAGCATTGGCGCAAGGAGCAAAGAGGCGCGCACCAGAAATACAAGTCTGTGGAGACAAGAAAGCGAGGCGTGGAAGTGTTAGCGAAGTTATGCAGGTCGCAGTGAGTGCTACGCCGAGCCTGGACGACCGGGGCTGCAGATCAACACCAAAAAAAACACGCAAGAGTAAGACCTCCAAAGAGCGTGACGAAATGCTTGCAGTTCACACTCCAGTTCACAATCCATTTCCTGGACCTACATCAACGGTGTTCGATACGTGGGATTCCTGTCTCGCTGCGATCAACCAGTACGCGGACAAGAATCACCTTCGCTTTCGTGTGCGCAGCTCGGAGTCTGTGAGTATTACAAATCGGTACGTAGTGATCATAGAGTTGCTATTGCCGTCTAAGTTATCTAAATGTTAGTTTATGTTTGTGTGTCGATGATAGCAAAAGACTGTCCGAGAGAATTCCAGAGATCTTTCTTTTCAGCCTCAGGTTGTTTGTTTACACTCACGGAGCATTTCAGCCAGAACGAGGAGGTGGTCTTCGCGAGCATCGATTGCGGTTCACAGGGTGCATGTCCAGATTTTTCGCTCGAGTGAAAAAGGTTTCTGTTGGTGGGTGTCCAAGCGAGTGGAAAGTCTGCATCGACGCAGCCCCCGAGGTGAGTAGTTTGACGCTGACATCGCGTGTTGTGTGACTACTTGGATTATAATGTCTGAATGTGGCTTTACTGCAGGACTGGACGCACAACCACTTGACCAACCAAATCATTTTCGACTCGTACTCTGGCGCCAAGTCACTCCCGATCCCGAAGCAGGTGCTCCAGCAACTCGGTCTTTTAACGGACATGAACACCAGCTCCAGTCAGATCACCCGCTTTCTTTCGGATAAATTAGGTACTTGCGAAAACGATTGATAGAACAATGTTCGCCTTCTTCACCTCATGAATTGAGATTTTCTAGTGAATTCTGACTTTATTGTTTCCTTTTCAGGCCGAACGATTTCACCGCAGCTCACAAGGAACCTGATAAGAAGCATCATTATCGACACCACAGCGGAAGTACGACTCCGAGAGCTGCTTCACGCTTTTGTTCAGATCGATGGATGTGATGTTCTACTCGTACAAGACCAGATGGACATCACATGCGCCATTGTGATTCAGACTGCCGTCCAGAAAGAATGCTTTCAGAGGTAGGGGGAGGCATTGGTGATGGACTGGACACATAGAACGAACAACCTGGGGTATCATCTTGGTGAGTAGCTGCCATGTTGTATACTGTATTGAATATGAAAAATCTAATCGTCTTCTACTGTTTATCACAGGGAGCCTTGTTGCAACATCAGCTTCAGGTCGCGGGATACCAGTGCTCGACTTCATCGCCCTAAACCAGCAAGCAGCTACTATGGAGACGATTTTGCACTTCTTCAAAGAGAAAAATCCAGACTGGCGCCGCGTGCAAACTTTCATCATCGACAAGGATTTTGTGGAATGGCGCGTACTGGAGCGCTGCTTTCCCGACGCCAAGGTGCTCCTCTGTCAGTTTCACGCGCTCACATACTGGCGAAAAGTTTGTCAAAAGCCAACATTCAATTTGAAGGTCGCGCAGCGAGAGTGTGTTGAAGATGCAATCGCAAAGCTCATTTACAGGCACTGTGTCGATGATTTCTGTAGCTACGGCGTGAGAGCACTCATACTAATTATGTTTACGATGTGCAGCAGCACACTGGACTCTTACAATCGTGAGCTGCAAGACTTTAGAGCGTACTGTGAGAAGCAGTGTCCCCAGATACTCGCATACTTCCTCAAAAATTGGCAGTCTTGCGTGTCCATGTGGGCTAACCATGCTCGCGGAGGATACTTCTCAGCCGGCAACACCACTACCAACCGAATTGAGTCCAACTGGAACCAATTGAAAGTACTCCTTGGAAAGAAGTCGCGCATCGACAATACGATCGGTGCTCTACTCTCGCATCAGACAACAATCATCCGCCAGCAACTTACTGTGCTCCGAAAGCACACAACAAACTCTTGGCATCCTCAATATGTGCCAGATTTTCTGCGTCTCGTGTCTGGGCGTGTGAGCGACGACTCGCTTGCAAAGATGCGGACTCAGTGGGACTTCTTCATGGCGCATTTCGGAGACGCCAGGTGCACGAAAGCAGTGGGTGGAAACGTTGGAGACTGGGAAGTGAGTACAAATGGACATGTGTACGTATGCAACGACCTCGCGTGGTCGTGCACATGCATTTTTTACAGCAGCCACCATCTGCCATGCAAGCACGTCATGTTCATCTCCCAAAACGCCCACCACTTTGAGTACCTCCCGCTTTCCACGATTCCAGAACGATGGGATATGGTCGCGACGACGAGCATGTACACCAAATTCCAGCGCGGCATCGATTCGCTGCTCTCAGTTCTTGCGCTTGTAAAATCGAGCTCAATTTGCGTTGCCGCTGGTCAAGTGCACGAAGAGCAAAAAGCAGCCCAAGATCTCGAAGCAACCAAAATATCCGAAGCAATCCATGAACCTGAAGCAACCCAACAGCGACAAGCTGCAGCTGCGAGTGTGAGCGGTACTCCAGGCTCAAAGCGGCGGAGAGCAAATAAAAGAGTGCTGTACGTCCGCCTGAAACGTCGTGAACGTGCGAATCTCGTGGTGTTGTCGTCTGAGGAGAGATACTGCTATGCCAGAGCAGTGTTTGAGTCGGTGATCGAGGGACTGGCTGGACTTACTGGTCCAGAATTCTACATTCAACTGAAAGCGTGGAAGGCGATTGTCGACAATGGACTGCGCGAGCATACATCAGCTTCTGATGCAACAACGATGCCAGGTAATAGCAGCGACGACGACGAGCGAGACGCTGATCACGCACATGGTGGGCACAAAGACAGTGGTGCAGAGTGTAATGATGGCGTGGAAAGCAGCGACGTAAAGCGAAAGGATCACAGCGACTCAAATGACGGTGGAAGTGTGAGTGACCTCTCGACGACGCTCGATGCTGCTGATCTCTTTGACAATGTCGCTCTTTCCCAGATTTCTTTCCCTTTGCTGCGTCTCTCCGAGGCGCCGCAAGCAATGATTGAAGACAAAGACAATGCCGCGATATCACGTGCTGCGTCGGGTGAAAACGCAGTTGCAGCAGCTGATCATACAAGAACTGATCGTCGCGAAGTTGATGTATTACGAATGCCGCCCCCGAAGCGGCGGTACAACGAGCGCAAAAAAACAACACAGCGGCGCCAAGACAAAACACCCCAGCGGCTCGCTGTGATTCCGCTCCCAAGCAACTCCGTGCCGAAGCTACCAAATGTGGTGAGCTGGGCATGCGTAACCCCACAACTGAAACACGTGAAGGAAATGCTGGACAAGTATCCGGTCATTTTGAAGGACAGCTTTATGAAGTCATGCACAGCGAAATCAGCGCGCGACGATCTGCACCGGACAGACTATGAGTATAACTACGTAGTCCCTATGGAGTTGGTGACAAAGTTGAAGGGAGTGGTGGAGGAGGAGAGCAAGAAGAGACAAATATCGAGCTACTTCGATCCTGTCGAAGCTGATCCGCCATTGCAGAGAGACAGTGGTGCAACAAGAGAGGTCATGGCGTTTTTCCCCGACACAGTGCGATTTACAAGGTGAGTTTTTGTCCATTGGCCTTTTGTTGGGTTGCTTTATCTGACTCGGTTCTGACTTGGTTCTGACTCGTTTACTTGACTATGGACAGTCAATTTATATACTGCATGGAGACGTTCCACGACATTAAAAACAAGTGCAGCAGGTGGGCTGCGGATCTGCTGTGGTTGGGACAGATCGACTGGACGGAGTTGAACGCCAGCACAGGGGTTTTCGATGAAGAGGCAGACACAGCATTTATGATGCCATCACTGACACGCTTACGGCATCAAGAAATGGCCGACGACGTCGTAGAGGCGCTTGTGAAAGCCAGCCTTACCACGACCTATCAGCTGGCGTCGAGACGAGCAACGATCAAGCTTGAAGAAATGCTGGGCAACTTGGCGCGCGACCGGATGCTTACCGGTAGTGTCGTCAACTTCGCCATCCAGGCAATCTGCGATGTCGTTGGGGACTGCGTCTTTCTGAGCTCCTACTCGCAGATGTTTGGCTGCCCAGTTTTGCCAACGACGAACATCTCAGACATGAAGAGTGTCGTAATGCCCGTACACCTAAACGGTATGCACTGGGGTGTTATCATTACGCATTTGGCATACGATGCTGACGGAACATACGCCGCTGTCCACTTCTACGAATCGCTCGCTCACAGCAGATACCGTGCTACAATGGAGGACTTGTGGTTGACCGTAGTCCGTCCGTTTCTTCACAAGTGGCATCGCAAAACAATGGGTAACGAGGAGTACCCACAGTAGAGTTTTGAGTGGAGTGACAAGCCAAAGCAACCCGACGGAAGTAGCTGTGGAGTGATGGCGATTGCTCATGTGTACGCAAATCTCAAAAAGCGCCTCGGGAGTCAAAGCGATGAGATTACGCGTGACGATGTTACTGTGATGAGATTACGAGTGCTATGGATGATTATAACGCAGCCTGTAGTGACCACAGATTCTGCTGAGGTACTTAGGGCTGCTGCACAAACCGATAGACAGATGCGAGCATGCTTATAGATATATAAATGAACAAGCTTGGGGCCACGTGCTGTGCATTATCGCTTCGTCTTACTAGCGCTCTAATAACACATTGCAACACTGTTCAAGGGCGGCTGAATACGAACGAACATAGTCGTGCTCGCTTGCACGCGCTCCGCTGATTGTTGCTGCAAGCTCGATCGCGTCCTGCTTCTCTCTTGCCAGCATGAATGCGAGATCGTCGTGTGCATTGAGCAGCTTGAGCGAGTACTTCGAAATTTGCTGAAGCTTCTCCTCCATCATCTCAATCTGCTGGAGCCGTGATCGGATAAGCTGCTTGCATACAGTGGCTTTGCATTCGGCTGTGTGTTGCTGAGCTACTGTGGCGCTAGAGCTACCACCGTCGCTGCCGCGCTGGTGCGCGTCTTTCGCGCTGTGTTCGTCGCTTGGTGTTTCCATTTGGGAAATGGGGTAATTCGTACTTAGTCATGGGTTCGGAATCGCCCCTACATATTTAACGAATCCGAAACAGAGCATATTTTCGGTATTTATCCGATCATATATGTATCATTCATTTATATTCTACATTTACATTGCCATTCTATAAATATAACGATTACTTTGCATATCGTTGAGAAGGCGCTTGTAATTTAACTTCATATATGACGAGCAAATTTTTCATAGGTTGCTTCTTAGGTCGTTGGAAAGGTTGCTTTAGGGTGGTGGGTTGCAGCAAAAACGCTGTGAGGTTGATACTTAGGTTGCAGAAACGCCATTCGGAATTCGTGGCGGGGCGCGCTGAAGCCACAAACGAAGCGGCCACACGTGGAATAGCGGAACTGATTTTGCGGAATTGTGTGCTTTAACTTGCGTGTAACTTACCATTTTCAACCGATTTTTGACCAAAATCATGGTTTGGTGGCAACGAAGGATGTACTGCGGCACTCGGCATGTGGGCCAAGTGCATGCAGCCATTTCAACATTCAAATGGGTATAGAGACCCTCATGGATGCGCTCTTGGCCCATGTAGGTTGTGGTTTCTGTATTCCAGAATCCGAAAGAGGTGCCTTAAGGTTCAGGATTACCGGTCCTCGTGAGCGAAAATGCCATTGCAATGTCAACGTCGACTGGATCATTTCTGTTTCTAGCATCGTAATTTATCCGTTTTATATTTCTTCAGTTATGATTTGATTTGGTTGTTGATTCCCTCCAGTTTCCCTTCGATCCTCTCTTGTCCTTTGCTCTCTCTCTCTCTTTGCTCTCCGATTCGATAACTTTTCGATTTTTTATCCCGCTGTTCGCCTTCGTGAGTTCACTTTCGCAGTCGCTCTCAGGTTCACACTCACCATATCTCACAAAAATGGCGACCAGGTTACGAAGAAAGCTCCTTGTGGTGCTGCTGGTGAGCGTTTGCCTCGCACTACAAGTGACCGGTCACTTCACGAGCGCAGTGGATGTTGGCGACGTCGAGGTCCAGATCCAGCAAATCCAAACAGTCAGAGATCACGATGAGAGCGTCGGCGTCAGATCACTCCAGAGCAACGATACCAAGAAGACCTAGGCACAGATGCTCAGCAAGCTCCACTCACAGCTGTTCATGCTGCTCGTGTCCTCTTATTCGAGTTCTTCAGATGCAGTAGTCGCCGCAGTGATCGCGCGGAGGTTACTGCTTACGATGACCAACTGGATCGCAGCAGACGCCGCTCTATCACTTGCAGTATCAGCGGCGGAGAGGGTCCCAGTCAAGCAAGTCTGGTTCGAGTGCGATTTCAGCTCCAGTACAGGTATCCCAGGTGAAGACTCCAGTAGATGAGTGTGTTTGCCGTGGTGGAGCTTGAGCGAGACGCACTATTCGATGTAGAGCTCTCAGTGTCACCGCTAGCATCCCAGAGCGCTCTTCAGGTAGTCTACTTGGGCCCCTTCCTGCTCAGTACGGAGGAGGAGCTGCAGAGCCTGCCAGGTGTTGTAGCGTCGAATAGCGCATGCGAGCTGAGCTTTCGCAGTGATTCGACAGCAACAGTCGGCGACAGCGACGCGTTCTGTGTCGCCTCAGGGCGTCCCCAAGTGAGCGCCAGCGTTTCTAATGACCCATCTAAGATGGTGTTCGCGACAACTCCGTCGGGCCAAGTGATCAGCGTCGCCAGCAGTAACCCCACGAGATCGACGGAAGTCAAGTGGGGCTCCAGTCGTTCGTTCGCTTTGGCTCAGCGCCACACATGCATTTCCTGGACCAGGTGACGAGCAGCTCTATCAACTGGGGGACCAG
The DNA here is from genome assembly GCA_038050675.1 of Globisporangium cylindrosporum. NCBI lineage: Eukaryota > Oomycota > Peronosporomycetes > Pythiales > Pythiaceae > Globisporangium > Globisporangium cylindrosporum. The sequence continues at coordinate 27,066 of JALBZD010000312.1, read as the reverse complement.
AAGAAGGACAACAACGAAGGCACGCCCTCGCCAGAGCCGATACCTGGATCAGAACCAATACCAGCAACGACTGTACCTATGTCAGTAATACTACTTCCAGAGAGCCTCGGTGGTGTTCTATTCAACGGGATACCTCGCTGTCCTCACCCAGGTGATTGAGAAGCACAACGCGCTCCCGCTCAACAAGTGCCAGGACCAATTCGGCACCGTGTCAAGCAGCACCATCAGTAGCGACGAGGCAAATGGCGAGAGCAGATTGGGAAGTCTTTGGCTCAGGTCTGCGGTGTCTGAGAGGAAGTCAATGCTCTGGATGTATGAGCAGTTAGGTCACTACGATCGGTAGCAGTATAATATGAACGACAGTACATGAAGCTAAACTTGTTTATTATTGCAACTGAGTTAACGTGAAGACACAAAAGGCATTTGACTATCTGGTTATCTGCCATTCACGGTTGTCATTCTCTGTAGCCATGTCACTGAAAGTGTATCTCGTCACTCACGCGAGGGTTTTTGCCAAACCCCGAAAAAACCCTCTGGGATCTGCTTCTTGAACTTCGGACATGGCCACATCAAGTTGTACAGGTTCAATGCTCTTATAGAGAGAGCTTCTGTTTTTGTAGGAGCACCGCCATTTCCATTTCAGAAGCATCTTTGGTAATACTCAAATAGAGATATAACTGCAATCAAATATGGATAATTATATACAGAAAATGCAATACAAAGCTAGGCGCAACCCCAAAATATCTGCTTTTTGATTTTATCTTTATAGTATCTTGCTCTATTGCAACTTGCCGAGTTGTCCCTCCTCATCCTTCCCCCGTCGTTTTCTGAATTCTGTGACTCGCGGTCACGCACGAGCAAAGCCACATGGACCCGCCAGCCACTTCAGTATTCGCGTCCAAGCCCAGCAGCTACAGTACAAGCCAAGTAAGTGCCTATCGCCATGGCCGTCGCCGCGTCAATCCCCGCGAGCCCTCCCGCTGCTGCTCCATCCTCGCCCAGCGTCTCGTTTTCGTCTCCGTCTGCGTCGGCGCCGGTGGCCGCGTCCTCCACCAAGCTGGACGCAGTCGCGGAGGAGGCCGTCGCGCTCTTCTACGCGTCGTTCGCGCGCTTCCGCGAGTTGCCGCGCGCCGCGCTGACGATCGCGACTGCGCCCGGCCGCGTGAACCTCATCGGTGAACACACGGACTACAACGACGGCTTCGTGCTTCCGCTCGCGCTCGACAAAAACACCGTGATCGTGGGCATCGCGACCCCGAAGAGCGACGACGACGCCGACTGCTCCCAGATCGTGTCGGCGAAATTCCCAGGCGAAGTTGTGCAGTTCCCTGCGAATGACGTATCTAAGATCGTGCCGGGCTTGCCGGCGTGGGGCAACTACGTGCGCGGCGTCACGGCGACGTACCTGCGCCACACGGGACGCGAAGCCATGAGTGTGCGCGCTGCGATCGTGAGTCGTGTGCCCTTTGGCAGCGGTCTGAGCAGCTCGGCGGCGCTCGAAGTATCGTTCGCAACGTTCCTCGAGAGCGTGTTCCAGATCTCTGACATGACGCTCACGCAGAAGGCGCTACTGTGTCAGAAGGCCGAGCACGAGTACTGCAACGTGCCGTGCGGCATCATGGACCAGTTCATCTCATCCTGTGGCAAAGGCAACTGCGCACTGCTAATCGACTGCCGCACGAAAGAAGCCACGCCCGTGCCATTTGAAGACCCGAACGTCGCGATCGTCGTGTCGAACTCGAACGTGAACCACGAGCTGAGCGGGGGTGAATACAAGGAGCGCGTGCACCAGTGCCGAACAGCCGTAGCCGCGCTGCAGCAGAAATACCCAGAGGTCACGCACCTCCGTGACGCCACGATGCAGCAGTTGGACGCTGTGAAGGACCAGCTCGAGGACGTCGTATACTGCCGAGCGCGCCACGTGATCACGGAGAACGAGCGCACCGTGCAGACTGTGGCGCTCGTGAACGCGCACAAGTACGCCGACGCTGGTGAGCTCATGTTTGCCAGCCACAAATCGCTTAAGGACGATTACGAAGTGAGCACGCCGCAGCTAGACACGCTCGTGGAGATCGCACGGCAATGCCCGGGCGTGTTTGGCGCGCGAATGACCGGCGGCGGCTTTGGCGGGTGCATCATCGTGCTGCTTCGCCGCGAGAACGCCACGGAATTGCTCGACAAGCTCGACGAGGGCTACCCGAAGCACATCTTTGGCGACCACGAGTTTCCGAAGCCCACGAGCTTCATCACGCACATCGGCCATGGCGCGCAGGTGCTTCAAGTGGGCGAATCATACCATGTCACCAAGTGAGTGAGCGAATGCGGTGCGTTGTGTGGAACAACCACGTCGAGTCAAAAGTGAAAAGGAAATGTATGTCGCAATGTGAGTTGTTTATGAACAGGGGCGAAGAGAAAGAACGAGAGTGAGAGATACGAGATGCGCCCCTCAGTGAAGAGAGCGTGAACATAATCAGAAAATGCACGCACTCGTTATTAGGAGAACTCTCGTGGTCTCAAAGCTTCTTTGGTCAGCTGGTGTCGACTAGATGCCGCAGAAATACTTACGCATTTGCGGAGAGCTTTCATGTTTGCCCTCCTCACCCATATACCAGCACGCCTCGCTCGAGCATCGAGCATAAACTGCCATCGACAATACCCCGATCATTGACAAATGCTGTTCTTTTTATTGATTAGCTCGGTTCTCATCTGTCGTTGGGTTTGCTAATCACACATTAGCTACCGCAACTGCTAGGGTACACACATGAACGACGGCGTTGGCTCATTTCCTCCGCCAGCATTCTTTTCCTTCTTTCGGCTTGACGTATTGTCGTTGTTCTTCTTTCTTCTTTGTCTGCGCCTTCAGTGGGCCTCTCTTGATCACAAATCCCGCGCAAGTTCATCGCGGAGGTTGCGGAAACTCGCGAGCTCGTCTTCAAAGAGCAGCTGAGGCGGTGCGCTTCTGTTGCTCTGAGTGGCTGGTCTCGCCTCGTGGTCGTCCTCTCCACGCCCGACGTGTTGCTGCTGCTGACCAGAGTTGGCTTCGGAAGGATAAACAGCATTGTCCTGGAACATTTGAAGCCGTGGCGCGTTTTTCAACTGGTTTAGAAAGCTCCCGACTGACGCTGTGTCCCACGACGTCCCCCTGCTTCCATTTCCAGGCGATTCGGTTCCGAAAGGACGACCAGCGTCAGATCCAGCAGTTGACGTCAGTGTGGTCGCAGTGGACATAGTGTCCATGTCTCCAATCGCAAAAGGGAGCATCAGGTCGCTGATATCGTCTGGATCATATTGAGACGACGTGCTGTTTTCACCCCCGCCTGCACTCCCAGAAGATGACAGGAAACGGTGGCGGTGGCTGTTACTTGGTCCAGCGAGAGCCAATCCAAACGCGTCTGGGGAATCTGGGGAAATGCCCCACACACCACCTCCAGCTTCGTACAAATCAGACGAGAAGCCTCGAGCTTGGGTGACTTGGTTTGCCTTCTGCTCTTGGTTAGCGGCAGGTCCTACGCTCTTCGCAAAACCAGGTACTGCTGGGTTGAGTCGGAAAGTCCCACTTCGCCCCAAATGGAACTGATCGGTCGTCACAAACATCGGCAAGTTGCTCGGTCCCTTGCGAATGTAATTCTTACTGTACGAGTATCCTGGTGAAGTAGACAGCAGCTCCGTTGGGTTCGCTTGAAACGGAGGACTTGAAGCAAACACTGGTACACCACGACCAGTGGGCGTTGCTCCTGATTCGGTAGATGCTCTACGTAGAACAAGTGCTGATGTCGAAGCTGGTGAGTCGCCTCGTGGCGCGTCCACATACATAAAGGGAGGAGTCAGTCGAGGCGAATTTCCGATTGTAGCTTCTCTTCCAGTGCCCGTACTGCTTCCATCGCTCTCGTCCGAAGCGAACGCGCCGTTGAACGAATCTTTTCTTCGTGTGCCATACGTAAACGTGGCTGCACGATCGCCGATGATCCTGTCCGTGTAAGATCCGGGTGAGGGCGATGGCGATGGCGAAAGAGGAACCTGGTTGTGTGATCCATCGTCGAGTGAGAAGTTTTCAAGCGAGGATCGGAAATGACTGCCTTCGTTTCCTCCCTTTCTTGAGCCAACGGATGACGAAAACGTCCGACTGTTCTTGAGCGTCAAGAGGGAATTCGGGTGGCGAGGAGGAGTCGACAGCGGGTAATGAGGGCTCTCGTCTTGGTAAGAAGCTGCCGTCAAGCCGCTTCCACCAGCGCCGCCAACGCCACCACCGCTGCTGTTTGCATTCCAATGTCCAGTGGGGGGAGTGTTGCCGCGATCAATCGCCACGTTGCCATATCCGTATGGAGCTGCTGTGACATTTGGGTTGGCGACGACCCCCCGAAGTCGATCCGGATCGCCATAGGAATGCGGGTGAATGACTTTGCCGTTATCGCGTGGAGACGCAACATTTTCCTCGTACACTGTCGCTGCCTTTGCCTGTGGGATCGCCATCGGCTGGGACAGACTTTGTGTGCGTCGGTTCGCGAACTCGTCTACGATCTGAGCCGGAGATGAGCGGCGTCGCCGCTCGTTAAACTGCTCTCCAGCTCCCGTATCCGGCGAGAATTCGGCAGCAGCTGGTCGCAGAATAGTCGATGGTGGCGGCAAACTCATGCGATCTTCTCGTTGCGCTAACAATTCGGGAGAGCTCGGGACATAGTCCTGGATGATGAAATTCTCCTTGAAGATCGCCGGTTGGGACTCCTCCTCGTCTCGAATTTGCTCGCAGTTGAGTCGATACACTGTCGAGATCTTGAGATACCCAAACGGCGTGTTGATTGGCGTGAAGCTGTATCGGCTGATCGGCACGTCTTTCTCAAAAAGGTTTTCCAGCGACGCACTGCTCGTCGAATGGATTTCGTAGGAGAGATGAGACGGGTACGAGCGACGAAAGAGGCGGTGAGCCGGCAAAAGGCGCATGAACGAGTAGAGCGCGCGCAGAAGCACGCTGATCTTCTTGCAGACCTCCTTCAGCTGCTGGATCACATCCCGTGCTGCGCCAGTCAGGTGGTTGTTGCCGATTCGTCGAGCGCCGACACCGTGCTGGTCGTACTCGGACCCGTCTGGCGCGTACGTGACGCTCCACTGCTCCAGTAGCACTCGTTGGTCATCACCATCCAAATAAATACTGATCGTGAGCGGCATATGCACATCCTCTCGCCACGCCGCCATCGAGTCGCGAACAAATTGCACTTCTTCGATATCCAGATTAAACTACACGACGCATTTCAATAATAGCAGTAAAAGTCAGGAAACAACAATGCCGTCATAACTTGTAAGCACACTGAGAATTGGTACGCACCCGTGCTCGTCGATTGCCGCGGCGGTGATCCGCTTCCGACTGGAAGTTCACGCGCGACTGAATCACCAGCTCGGCCGCTTTGTACAGAAACTCCAGCACAACTTGCTCTGTTTTCATCCGTCCCGCTTCTGTTAATCCCATTGAATGGCGTATATGATCAGTCAGATCATGGTGAACCCAAAGAGGTGACCGGCGCACTCTCATACCTACGCTCGTTACACAATCAATCAATTCAATCAATCGATCAAACGAACCATACCTGACGCGGGCGACGAGTTCATCTGCAACGGGTGCTGGCTGTGCTGATGCTGCTGTTGCTGGTGATGATACGCGTGCCCTCCATGGCTCGGTGGGGGCCGATGTGCGCCGATCGTCGTGTACCGTCCCGCCGTCGCCACCGGCGAAGCCCCACCCACCGGCGGCGGGAAGCGCGGATTGTATTGCTGCTGCTGTCGTCCCGACCCTGACAGATCGACCGACGACATCATGGCGAGAGGGATTCGCTTGTGTTTATATGTGCCTGTGTGTGTTAAATAGCTTTTGCCTCTGTCCGCGCGCGCACCGCGAGAAGTTTCCGCGTCGTGTGCTTCTTCTTCCTGATGCTGATAATGCGCTTGTGTCCAAATTCCTAGGTGAGTTTGCTCAGAAAAAAAAGCAAGGTCGCCAAATCCCCTGTAAGTTGATATTCAAGAGAAGAATTCGTTTGAAGAGGTAGAAAGGTTGCACCAAAAGATCGTTTATCCTACGGAAGATTATAAAAGATCAAATCGCGACAAGTAATATGCAAATACAGAATCTGCACATACTAGCAAATTTAAGTATAGCGATATTTGATAGCTGATCACAGCGGCGCAATATAAGCAGATCTTCACCTGGATAGACACAAAACAATAATGTTGGACGAGACATCACACGAGCCAATCGCCAGGCAACGTGGCGGCATCACGCACTTTTATTCGCTAAAATCCAACGCGAGGACTAAATAGATCGCTCTGATTGGTTGATCTGGTTACAGCGTCAAAACAAATATGAGCTCACTGGAGTACTATTTATTTTTATATCCATGAGGGGTTTCTATTTTCTAGTTTGTCAGTTGTGGCAATGTCGATCATAACTTGGACCAGATGGTGCTTGAATCGATCAATGCGTCACCTGCTTCTGCTGCTTGCTCTTCTCCTTCCACTCCTGCGAGTTGCGTCGCTTCTTGCTTTGCTGCTTCTGCTTCTGCTTCTTCTGCTTCTGCTGTTTGTGGTGCGGTAGTCCCTGTGACGTGGTCTTCCTCGCCTTCGCCTGCTGGTCGCCCTGCTTTTGCTGTGATCGCACAGAGTTTACGACTGGAACTTGAGCTGCCGTCTCTTCATCTTCGTCCTCCTCCTCTCTTTCCTGTTGCCCCACCTCTTCACCCTCCTTTGCTTCTGCAGCCTCGCTGTCATCACCTCCGTGTTCCTCTTCAGCATCTTCGTCCTCGCTATCTTGATTCTTTTTTAATGCCGCTGCGGCAGCTTTCGCTGCAGCCTCTGCCTCCACTTGCTGCTTCTTCAACTGCTTGAGGGTGTCTCTCTCTTGCGCGGACTTCTTGCGGCGATCTCGACGCGACGCCTTCGCTTCCTCTCTCCACGCCAAGAGCGCTTTCGTGCGCGGAGTGGAGAGCGCCGAGTCGAGCCACTCTTGATCGCCATGCCATTCGTGCACCAATACTTTCTCCAGCAACCCTTTGTTCTACAAGCCATAATTCGCCCAACGCAGTCAGCAAATTACGTCGCAAGTAAGCGCGGCATCTCATACAGCGTGGTATTATAGCATCACAATGTATGGAGAGTGACGTACCAGAATGTTCATCTCCAGAAAGCCTTTGCATCCAGACGCTTCCACTTTCTTTCGTCCGACAATGTCTATAAACTTGTCTACACAGAGCTACACGCACATAACACATAATGAGTCACTCACTCCATCCGCCATCCCAAGCTCCAACAGCAAAGCAAAGCAAAACATAAAAGAGCAGCGGGGTACCTCGTCCTTGCTATTTGTATCGATCTCTTTCGTCGCGTAGAACTCGAGCAGCTTGGTGTTCTGCGCTTCCTCTGCGGCAATAAATAAGAGGTGGAACTCGCCCATCGTGATCAGTCGCCCGTGCGTGATCGCGAGCTCCGCCAGCCATGCCTTCAAGATCGACAGGTACTGCTTGCGGTCGCGGAGCGTGTCGATGCGGATCAGCAGCACCTCCACCGCCATTGCTGCTACTGTCTTCTTCTGTCTACGTCTGTGTGTGTTTCTCGCCTCTTCAATGGAGCGTCGCAATGTAGCGCCCGTCCTGCGACTGGTGCAGCTATTCGTCGTCGTCGTTGTTCACAACTGCCTGCCACTCCTTTTGTTCCAAGCGTCACATTCAACTACACAAAAATAACCGGTATAAAACCGGTATTTGTTAATATTGTCCGCCAATTTCATGTTAGGATCAATTTATAAAGGTTATATAATAGATAAGGGTATCAAAGCAGGCACAAATCAAATGGAATCTCTTTATAAATTACCTGCTTAGAAAAATTATGCAAGTGGTAAGTTATTCTTGTTTTATACCAGTACAATACCGATACAGCCCAAGATGCCCAAGTTGCCCCCAATTTGCGGCGATTCCGCATTTTGAGCATTTTGAGCATTTTGAGCATTGCGGCTGACGATGGAGATCCCGCTGAACGCGATGGAGGACGACCGCGACGACGCGCCGCCGCCGGCGTTCACGATCCCCATGCGTGGCGCCAGCGGCAACACGGTGTCGCTCTCTTCTCTTCTGTCGTCTGACCAGGGAGAGCACGAGCACGATGAACACCAGGCGCGCCGAGAAAGTTCGCAACATCACCAACATCAGCAACAAAATCAAGAGGAGAGAGTGCAACGCTTTGAAACCAACGTGACGCCGATCGCTGTCCCTCAGCCACAACAACAACAACAACAGCAGCAGCAGCAGCCTCCGCTAGCTCATCGTCAAAGACCTCGAGGCGGACTGGCCAACCTCATGAACTCCCCCATGGACGAGGACGTGATCATGCAGGACCCTCGCGGTCACATCGTTGGCACCATGAGCATCACGACGGAAAGTCCAGGCGGCGGGTTGCCCCAGATTCACCACACACAGCAAGAGGCAGCTGAAGCGCAGCCGCAAGAACAACAACAGCCCGAGCCAGTACGAGTAGAAGTTGTGGAAGAAGAACATCAGCAGCCGCAGGATATGGAGGTCGATGCTGGTGCGCACCATGGAGAAGAAGTGACAGCCTCGCCGCGGTCCACATCAGACTCCCCCTTGCCCAACCGCCAGCGCAAGCAGTCTCTGATCGAGATCAACATCCAGTCAGTGGTACTCAACGACCAAGATCTGGAGAATCTGAAGGTGGAATTCCAGAGTGCGATCCAAAAGTACTTGGTCGCTGAAGCGAAGGGCGACAGCGGTGCACCTTCGGCAAAGCGGCAGAAGAAAGGCAAGCACGCGCGCAAAGCCAAGCCTTCTATGACAACAGGTATGCGTGCCTGCGTTGTCTGGAACCTGGTATCGGGATCATTGGGAGGATTCTGACGTTTTATGTGTGTGCAAATTGCTTAGACGAGAGCATTGCTGAGATTCAAAAGTGCATTCAGCTCCTGAACCAGAAAGTCGGTGCGCAGCTGGAGTCCTCAAACGCTCTGACCGAAGTCGTGCAGTTCTGTCTGAGTTTTTGCAGCGTGCTCAACGAGAAAGACACTATTGAGAAGATCATCGTAAAGCAGAAGAAGCCATTGCCTCACAGATCGAGCGACAGTGCAACCGCCAACGAAATCGAAGTGAATTACGACGCCACATTAGCTGCATTGATCCAGAAACCGCTGTACTATCAGCTGCTGTCGGTGATTCGACGCGCAGTGTTCTGCTGCAGTACGCAAGATGCAACCGTTGTGCTGTCGCAAGTTCTGGAATGGTGTCTTGCCTCGTCGTCGCCGGCACACTGGATGTGGGTGCTGGCGTTTCTTGCACAAAACAATTCCTTCTTCGTGATGGAATTTCTCTTCCACGAATTGCTGTTCAAACAAGCGGACAACGAAACTGCGTGTCAGTTCACTATTCCCGTCATCGAGTATCTCGAGTCTAAGAACCAATCTCAGCTCGTGGACATCGTTCGAGACTTGCTAGAAGGAGCTGCTTCGGAAGATGTGCATGAAATCAACGGGAAATCAGTCCCGTGGGTCGTGAAACGACTCGTTTCAGTCGCGACCGAGTTTCCCGTTTTTCTACGCGCGTGTGACGACAGTCTGCAGTTTTTCGTGACGAAGGAGTTCGTGGCCAGCTTCGCTCCAAAGTTTTACTCCCAGAGTGGCAAACCCAACAAAGACGATGGTCAGCTCAACGGCGGTGAATCCGCGGACTCGTCGCTTTTTGCACTTGTACTCGTGCTTCTGGAGAAGAGATTTGCAGAGCTCAGCTACTCTGGTTTCCAATTGGTACTGCTGCTCCAAGGCTTGGCGACAGCAACTTCTGATGGGGAGAAAACGCAATCGTCTCCAAGAGTGCAGCTCGCTGAAGCCGCGTCCGCATTGCAACGCCAAATGCTAGTCGTGGCAGAGAGAGAAGAATCCCGTGTGTTACTGAGAGGCATATATCGCTTCTTGACATACATTTGCCAATCTACACTCCGAAGCTTGAGATCGTCGAAGCAAGGAGAGAAGAAGTCAAATGATCAGGCGTTTGACCAATGGCGCGCGTGGCTGGAGCTGATTGCACGGTACATCTCAAAAACAGAGGTAACACAGCATTTGATCGAAGCTGATCTGATGCTTTCCGAGGTGGGGGGAGAAGAGTCGCCTTCATCGACTTCCATTCGCCAACAAGATCTGAAGCTGTGTGGTTTGCTCTCAAGCATCTTGACCCCATTGTCAGTCGACTATGTCCAGTTTGCGAAGGAGATGATGAACTCCTGCAACGCCTCAGCTCCACGCGGTCAGCAGCGAAGAGTGCTGGCGATTCTTCAAGCTTTACTGAGTATAAATGAGCGTGAAGTTCAATCATCCACAGATCAAGCAGATCAGCTTCCTATCGAACTCAATGTGACAGCAGATTTGGCGATCGAAGATGCAGTTGACCAAGTATTATCCATTGACTCGTGGAGTCAGAGCTGGAAGCGGTTTGAGCTCTGGAAAGGAACGCAGGGTGTGAATTTCTGGGAAGGATTCATGGACTTGGCATGCTCTCGAAATCCTGAAGTCGCCTCAAGAGCTCTTGAATTGATCTCGCAGACGCCATTTCAGTCGCTGGAAGACCCAATCTGGCAATATCGCTGCCTGCGCAAGCTGACGACGGTGTTCTTCCATCTCCTGCGGCAATACCGAGCAGACGTCGTCAATACTGGGAGTCGCCAAACTCTTACAGAAAAAGGCAGCGAGACCCAAGGGCGTCTTGAAAAGTTGAAGGTGGCGTTCTTTCGCTTGCTGGCGCTGGATGGAGGTGTCGCGCATTACCCGTCGTCAGTGTACAGCACCTTTGTATCGCTCTGGGTCGATGCGCTGTTCAGCACCAATTCTCCGACCAGCATTCCGACGCATTTCCCGAACCGTGTGAACTTCTCGAGTCAAGGAGAAATCGAAGACCGGATCGTGATCCGGTCAGAACGCACGATCAGCTCGAAATGCACCAATTTGCAGTCTTCGAAGGTCATCACGCAGTTTCTAGAGACGCTTGTGTATCGGAAAGCGCTGGATTCGTCGTGGGAGCGCGAGATGGACGCAGCGCATACGTGCTGCATGTACGCGACGGATCTGCTTTTCCAGCTTTTGTGCACATCTGTGACTACTGGTCGAGCTGCGAGTGGCGGGCGAAGAGGAGCGGCTGGCGACAATGACAATGAGTACATTGAGCGCAAGCTGAAAGCCGTCGTTGACTTGCTTCTGGAACGTGCGATCCCGTGCTGTGGGATCCCGAGCGATGAGGTGTATAAGGAGACGTTGCCCAACCGGTCGAGCTTTGACATGGACTTGCGCACGGAGCAGTGGCTGAACCATTTCCCGGCTTTCTTGCCGCTATGGCGTGCCGCAGTCACGACCTCTGCGTCGGTCAACTCAAGCCAGAGTCTGCGCCTTGTGCCGCTGGTCAAATCTGCGCTCATCGTGCTGCTGGGCCACTGGAACAGTGTGAAAGGAGAGCTCTCGCTGGAAAACATGGACGTGCCTCCGTACATGCGCAACCGGAACCAGCTCGCGCTTACCTGCGAGCTCGTGCAGATCCTCCGCCTCACTGGGTGGCTTCCAGCTCCATTGGGTAGAACAGCTGAGTTGCTTCCGCTGACGTCACCCGCCGACATTCGCGGCATTCTCTTCAGCTGCTGGTTCTACTTGAGCGACCACCCGCCATCGGAGACCGCGACGGGGCCAACGCCAGCGTCGTCAAGAACAGCGTCGCCGATCTCCGCGACGTCGTCGCCAGCGGTATCGGCATCGGGAGGCGGTGGTAGCGGCAACCACGCGAACGTGCCGCTTGAGTTCTATTTAATCCCGCTGCGCAAGGCGCTGCACAACAACATCCGGAAGATCGGCGCCAAGTACCCACTGTACATGTGCTGATAGGGCGAGGAGATTGCTGAATTATCAACCTGAACGTCTTAGACGTCACAAAGAACCAGAATGTGTCAGCCATACAAAACCAAGCGAACTTGTTTTCTTTTTACACGTCAAAGCTGTTTTCTTCCCATAGTCAAATCACTATTAATGCACTCACTCCTTCCTTCCTTCCTTTCTCTTCAACAGCTCCATCATTACAGCGCCAGAACCACAACGGCAGCAAGCGAGAGCGCCGAAGCCGCAACGCCCGCAGTGCTGGTCGTGAATGCGCTGCTGGTCTTCGAGTCGCCGCTCGAGGACGATGACGACAACGGCTTGGTCGTAGCTTCGGTGTCGCTGTTCGTCGGGGCTTTCGTGTCGCCAAGCGCCGTGGCCTTGCCGGTCTTCTTGAACGCGTTAGACTTCTTGCCGTTGCAGACAGGCTGCGCTACCGAGCACGACAGCGTCTCCACTGTGTTGCGACACATGACAAGATAATCAAGAAATGTTGTGAGCTTCTCATCTGCATTCGTAGTAGCAATACGACGTAAACTTCACAAAAGCAACATACCCTTTGGCGTGCTGGGCAGGTCCGTCTTGATCGTGGTCGGGCAGGTCAGGATCTCGTCGCGCTTGGGTGTGAAGCTGTCGAGCGTAACCGTCGAGTTCTTCGTGGTCGTGTATGCCTTCTTGAGGTTGTCGTACTCCGGGTACGGCGTGTACTTGCACATGGTCTTGACGTTGTCGCAGTTGTCCGGCTGGAAGTATCCGACGCCGAACTTGCCCTCGTCCTTGGTCTTGGAGAGCTCTGTATGAAGCGTGAGTACAAATACAAATGGTCAGTTAGTGATCAAGACTCAATGGCAAACAACACACACAACTTCCACAACGAAGCAGCACTCACTCTTGGTGCCCGCGAGGTTGGCGATCTCGGTCGTGAACTCGAACACGTTGCCGCCGACGATCACGTCGGTCATCGTCGACTCCTCATTCATCCACTTGGCGTCCAGGAACGAGCGCTGGTTCTCGAACCCGTCGATCGTGTTGGTGCCCTTGTTGCAGCCAAACTCGCCAAACATGAGCACGCGCGAGTAGCCCGTGTCCGCGTAGTCCTTCATGAGCGTGATGAGCCCCGTGGACTGCTCGAACTTGAGGTGGGTCGTCGGGTCGCATTCTACGTACGGGTTCGAGCCGATCCACTCGGCGCGCGTGTTCTCGTCCGTGTCCACGGCGCAGTCGTAGTACTGCAGCCATTGGCCGCGCGGCGGGATGTCTGCAATGTCCACGCCAATCGGCACCTGGCGCAGCGAGCCTGCACAGCTCGACGCGTACTTGCGCGCGTCGCGGATCATCGCCTTGACACATGGCGCGACGGTCTTGCCCTGGTCGCCCTTGATCGACACCAGGTTCGGCTCGTTCGCGACACTAAAGCCCAGCGTGTTGTCGTACACCGCGAACGCGTTGTAGACCATCTGCATGCGCGTGAAGAGGCCGTCTGGGTAGCATTTGGGCGACTCAGCCTCCTGCACCGAGCATCCGTCACATGGTGCAGCCATGCCCACAAGCACGTAGATACCCGCGCTTGAGCACGCGCACATGAACTTGTCATGCGACTTGCTCGGGTCTACCGAGTACAATCGAATTGTGTTCACGCCCAGATCCTGCAGGACCTTGAGGTGTTCGGACCAGATTTCTTCATGCTCGTCGGCGGCCCAGTCGTAATTACCCGCGGTCGCCATCTCACCGGCGTTCGGGCGCGGGTAGTACGCCATGCCCTTCATGCGAAATTCGAGCCCGCTCTCCGAGTCGAAGAGCTTGTTGCCCTTGGTGATCACGTGCGGTATCCACGCGTGCACGCCGGTGGGTGCGAGGTTCACGATCGCCGTCGCCAGTAGGAACGCGGCGGCGCATGTCGCGCGGATGCTCTGTCCGAAGGCCATGCTGCTGGTAGTTGAGAATGCTCTTGGTGCTGGTGCTGGTGCTGGTACTGTTGAGAGAATGCGGATATGAGCATCATCGTCTGCGGCCCATTGGTCATTGCTGCTCGGCTTGACTGTGAGAGAGAGTGCGATGTGGTTTTGTCAAAGAAAATCTGAAATAAATCAGAGCAAAGCGTATAGTCGGTGGCAGTAGCGTTAATGAGGATGGTTTTGTATACGTTATGTGGATGAAGATATCCGAAAATCGTGTAAATCATTGGGTTAAGAGAGTATAGTTGCTGTTTAGAATGGATTTTAGACGGATACGGAGCGAAAGATGCGCAATGGGTTCAATAGGTGACAATTGGTGGCGAGATATGTGCCGTGTGTGACAAGATTTAGGAATGGAATAGAATCAACATGTATTCTGTATTGTAGGTTCTGCGATCAAGAGAGATATCACCCAAAATGCTGAATGCTCTTTCGTTGTCGTTGAGTTTCTTGGATTGTTCATCATGTTAGTATCGGTTCTTACCCAGCACCTCTGTGCGTCTGCCACTATATCTCAGCCTCAGAGCAATGGACGCCGACCAGTGAAACATTGCTGCGAGAGGCTGACGGTGTGTGTATGACCTTTTCGCAACATTGATTCACAAAGACCTCCGAAAAATCGGGCGGCAATATCCAGCGAGATATTTGTGCTTGTAATGGAAAGTGTCTGCCGGTAAGAAACGATCTACGACCCTCTCTTCGTTAGTCCCAGAGATGAACGCGCAGCAAATAACCAGCCAGCCTCACACACAATATACAATCCAGTCAAGAGTCTTTCTCTCCACGCAAGCATCCTGACAACAGTAAACATTTTGCTCGATTGCCAAATCAACCTCATTGTTATTCAGGCGAAGTCCAGTTAGTATGTCTATCAGTGTAACTCCCACACTATCGGAATCAGCATATCTGGATGCTGTGCCCAAACACATTTCACTTTTTTTGTTCTTCTTCTGCTGTTGTGTGCTGAACTCACAAACGGCCCCAGCTTCCACACGTTCCCATGCATCATAATAGTAGCAGCTCTGCAATTTGCCATTACACGTTTAAGGCTATAATAAGACAAGCAGGACCAACAACAAGCTGGTCGATGCGAACATGCAGTCAGTTTGGAGAGAGAGCAATGCAAAATGTCCGCTTTGTATATCTTAAATGAATTCGCCAGCAGGTGGGAAGGAGCATTCAAAGAGTAGAGAAACAAGAATCCCAATCGCACTTTTTCGTTATCCAGTCTGTCAGTCGCGTCGTTTCGAGCTTGCAAATCGATATTATTGGCTAAAAGTGATTACTATCCGCAAGCGATTGGTTGAAAATACATGCGTGTCAAATTTTGGTGAAAATGGCTACAAAAATGGGCTCGACTGCAATTGGATGGAGCAGGTCCGTGGAACATGGGGTGCCCAGTCGCCAAAGCCATAAAGCCCCTCAACGTATGTAAATTGCATTGTAGCGATTCGCTCATTCGGATATCTGCCTCCACTCACTCACTCACACGCACACACTCTACCTATCACCATGGGCTTCATTCGTCGTCGCGGCTTTTGCACCGCCGCGGTGGCATTCGTCTCCACCCTCATTACCTCCTGCTTCACCCAAAACTCCCAGGCATGGGTACCTCACATCGTCTCCAAGGGCAACAAGTTTTTCGACTCGGAGTCCGGCGTCGAGTTCCGCATGAAAGGTGTGGCGTACTACCCGCGTCCGAACGACGGCGAGCTCTACAAGATTGACAACTACGACTGGGCGGCCGATGAGCATGAGGACATCTGGCTGCCTCATCTTGACAAGATGCAGGAGCTCGGTGCCAACACGGTCCGCCTCTACTCGGTGGACCCGAGCAAGGCGCACGACAAGTTTATGTGTGCGTGCTCGGAGCGCGGCATTTACGTTCTCGTGGGCATGGCGGCACCCTGCAAGAACTGCGCGATCCTCGACGCGCTGCCGCCCAAATGCTACCCAGACGACCTCTTCACGCGCGCGCAGATGGTCTACAACGCGTTTGCGGTCTACGACAACACGCTGGGGTTCAGCGTCGGCAATGAGAACAACCTGCAGAAGCTCGCGGGCAACAAGGACGGCACGTCGACGGCTCCGTGCGTCAAAGCGTTTCTGCGCGACGTGCGCCGGTACGCGTCCAGCTGCGTTGGCAGCATGCGCGCTGTGCCTATCGGCCTCGACATTGCCGACATCCCACCGCGTGCGCTCTGGCTGCAGTACTACGACTGCAGCGCTGATGAAGACGAGCACACTCGAGCGGAATGGTACGTTGCGTCGTATGTATAGATTGTGTAGCTCTTCGAGGCCTGGGGCTAACCTTCATATTTATTGCTCTTTGACATCCTAGGATCGGTTTCAATCCGTACGTGGAGTGCAACCCCAAGTCCCACACCAAGTACTCGCAGTCCGACGGACTCAAGGGGCTCATGAAGGAGTACGAGCAATCCGAATATCCGCGGCCGATCATGTTTGGCGAGTTTGGCTGCAACTTGGGCGACAACACGATCAACGGCTTTGAGGCCCAGCGCCAGTTCTACGACGTACGTATCTACTAACCCTTCCTAGCTTTATCTTCGATAGAGTTTCGCGAACTGATCACCGCACATGCGATTGATCTTTTACAACCACAGGCGAAATGGATGAACGAGGAGAAAGAGATGACAGATCGCATTGTCGGCGGCAACGTCTTCGAGTTCTCCACCGAGCGCAAGCACGTCGCAGGCGAAAGTATGCGCTTGCACCATTCTCGAACAGTGTCTGACACGAAAAAAATCATCGTAACTAATTGCCAATACGCCCCTCTCTCTCTCTATATATATATATATATATATAGAACTCTCCAAGAAGAAAGACGACGGCAAGTACGGCATCGGGTACTTCCAGCCCGACAACTGCGACCACGGCGCGATCCCATGCAAGTTCGTGCCCTACCCAGAGTTCGAGAACCTCAAAGCTGCGTACACGTCGACGAAGAACTCGACACTCAAGATGTCGGCTTTTACCCCTGACCACACAAAGATCCTCAAGTGTCCAAAGAACATCGACAACAAGCTGCAGCCCACCCCGAAGGTCCCGTACCTCAAGTGCTCCGTCGCCCAGCCAGTGTGCAGCGGCGCCAAGTCGAACGCGTTTGAGAAACAGCCCTCGAAGGCGATCCGGATGGGCGAGAAGAAGCGTCCGTCCAATAATCTCTCGGGTGGCGGCGGCGAGTCCTCCGCCTCGAACGCGGACCTGACGCCGAAGAAGAAAGCGGATGCCATGAATGGTGCTGATAGATCTGCTCACACTGCTGTGTCTTCTGCTATGGCAGTTGTAGCGGCAGCAACGACGCTCTGGCTGACACTCTAGCGTGTGATGCATGCACGCATGCTGACGTTTAGACTATAGTAGCCATTGTAACTGCGTATTCCGTTAGACCTTGGACAAATGTATGAAACACTTGATACTATAGAGCACCAATTTCAACCATATTCTTACTGAGGGCTAATAGCAGTGAAGGGCTTATTGGTGGCGGGTGCCCTGGGTCTCGAAACGAGGATATGAGACATGAGTTCTCTGTCTACAATGCCAGCGCAGCGCCGATAGCGAGCGTCGTGATGGAGACAAGCAGCGTCCGAGTGACTTGTACGCCCGAGCTTGCCGCTGGGACTAGCGTGGAACCAGTTGAGTCCGCGTCCGATGCGACCACGTCGCCGTCGGAGCCAGGACTCACAGTACCAGTTGAAGAGGAGCTGCCCTTTGTAGTGCTGGGAGTGCTCTTCGTGCCGGCGTTGGACTTCTTGCCGTTGCAGACTGGCTGGATCGAGGCGCACGCCATCGTCGCATTGACTATAGAAAAACATCACATCAGATATTGTTAGTTTCTTCTTGTCGATATAAGTGGTTGAATGAGGTGCTGGTGCTTACCTGTTGGCGTCACGGGCAAGTCGATGCTCATCTTTGATGGGCAAGCCAAAGTTGCGTTACGCGTGGGCGTGTACGCGTCCATTGTCAGCGTCGAGGCCTTCGTGGTCGTGTACGCGGTCTTGAGGGAGTCGTACTCTGGGTACGGTGTGAACACGCACGGGATCGCGTCGTGGTCGCAGTCGTCCGGCTGGAAGTACCCGACGCCGAATTTGCCCGCGTCTTTGGCCTTTGTGAGCACTACAGAATTCAAGTTTCAGTAATAGGGCATAGTCAGTATCAACAGAGTACAGCACCATTGACCACCATAATAGAGTATACAGACTAGTGAAGGCATTGTTGCTCGAGAATGGTATCAACACAGAAAGAATACAGTACTCACTCTTGGACGTTCGAAGGTTCGCGATCTCGGTCGTGAACTCAAACACGTTGCCGCCGACGATCTCGTTGGTCATCTCCGGTTCCTCGTTCATCCACTTCGCCTGGTTATAGTATAGAAGATTATAGTATTAGAAGCCATAGCTATCATGAGGACCAAACATCAACGTGGTGCTTACGTCATAGAAAGAGCGCTGGTTCTCGAACCCGTCGATCGTGTTGAGTCCGGCGTTGCAGCCATACTCGCCAAAGAGGATCGGACGCGCGCAGGCCGCCGCGTTGTACTCCTTCATGAGGTTCTTCAGACCGATGGACTGTGAGTACGCGGTGTGCGTGATCGGATCGCACTCGACGTACGGGTTGAAGCCCATCCTAGGTTTCGTCAAACACCACCATGATGGCAAAAGCACAACAATGTCAGCCACCCAGTCCTACAAATAGAAACATAAGACCAGAGGACAACGCGTACCACTCGGCGCGCGTGTTCTCGTCGCTGCCCACTTGACAGTCGTAGTACTGGATCCACTGCGCGCGCGGCGGGATGTCAGCGATGTCGAGTCCAATGGGGATTTTGCGCAGCGAGCTCGAGCAGCTCGCTGCGTACTCGCGGGTATCGCGCAGGAAAGCCTTGACGCACGGCGCGACCGCGATCCCCTTGGGCATCAGGTTGTTTTCGTTGCCGATGCTGAAACCCTATAAGGATTATAACACAATGCCGGTCAGGATTGCCAGTCTCGCAGCAGGAGGAGGATCGTAATCTACGTTAAAAGCCTACCAGGGTGTTGTCATAGGGAGCGAACGAGTTGTACACCGCCATGGCGCGCTCCAGGAGCGCACCTCCGTAGCAGAGCGGCGGCAACTCATCTTCAATCGAACAGTTCTTGCATCTGGTAGCAACAGCAAACAGTGACAACATCTTAGCACGCCTGGATAATATCGATACCACCATTCAGCATAACACCAATCACTCACGGTGCAGTCATCCCCACGAGCACGTAGATGCCGGCTTCCGAGCACGCGCACATGAACTTGTCGTGTGCCTTGCTTGGGTCCACCGAGTAGAGTCGGATCGTGTTCACGCCCAGGTCCTGCAGGACCTCGAGATGCGGCTTCCAGACGTTCTCGTGCTCGTCCGCGGCCCAGTCATAGTTGCTGACGTCGGCCTTCTCGCCGGCGTTCGGACGCGGGTAGTAGGCCATACCCTTGAGGCGGAACTCCTCGCCGGTCTCTGAGTTGAAGAACTTGTTGCCCTTGGCCACGACCGGCGCGACCCACGCATCGGCGGTGCCATAGTTTGTGACCGTCAACGCGGCGACGAGCGTCATGACGGCGGCGCCGCCGCGAATGCTTGTACCGAACACCATTGCTGCTGCTGGAGATACAGACGACTGGTGGTGTTTGGTTGGAGGATCAGCGCACCAAAGAGAGAAGCTTCGGGGGTTCTCTGAGAGGCGGTGAATCGAGGAATGAAGACGAGAAGGCGGCGGGCATGACGACGATTTTTTGTTGTTGCTGTTCCGCTTGTTGTGTGGACCTTGTGGGAGGATCTGGTGATGGACATTAAGTCAAGTTGATTGCCAGCATGGGGACTTGTCGGTCTTCAAAACTGATACTTATAGATATTTTGAATTCATAGTATTATAATTGTGATTCGAACCTTTCTTTACATAAATCTAAATATCTCGGATGTGTTATTGATATATACTCTTAAAATGATATTTGTCAACTCGAACTGCCTTGATTTCAACGATCAGAGGCATGCAGTCAATTTTCAGCCAATCAAAATTAAATTTGTTTATTTCTACCAATTAGATGAGACGTAAATATTTGTGCTGCAACCATTACTAATGGAACAAGGTGGACACTTTTGGGTGCGAAGTGCATTTCATAAAAGGAACAAGAACGAAAGCATGCCATTCGTTACTTCGGCTGGCATCATACTCGTGGTTACTCGCCAGGCGTTTGCTCTTCAGCCCCATGACATCGTGATAAGGCACGCTTGTCTTTGCTAAACCTTTCGAACTCCTTGATTTGCACGAGCAATCTAGTGGCGACTTTGCCATTTCTTTCCTTACTTTCCAAAAAGCGCCGGAGATCCCAGAGCTGCTGATTGGTAGCGGCCGCTGGGTGGTCGGTCGGCCCTCCCGACAAGCTGAGGACACTTTGATTTGATTCTTGTACAGCCGTGTCGCGAGGGTCATCGAGAGTGGCTGGAGAGTCGTCACCGAGCTGGATCGATACTCTTGAGCCACGAGGTGTTCTAGATTAGCTAGCTACGCGGCAGCAATAGAAAAGCGCTAGATTTTTGTGTGGCATTCCGCACATACATTTTGGTGGACAGCAGCACTCAGCGCCGTCACTCAATAATCCAGAGGTTATTGTCGGCTCAGTCGCTACATGCTCGGCAGACGGCAAGTCGAGACTGTGATGAAATGCCTCTTGAAGGTCATGTGCTGATTCGCTTGAATATCACATGTATTCCCTACAGATTTTATGAAGGGGAGGAAGAGGTTCGGTCTATGCATGGAAAGTGAGAGCAGCAGCATTTACACATAATCCCTCAAAGAACGAGGATAGCAAGGTACAAAACAACGAGAGAATTAAGCGCCATCACAGCGGTCGCCTAAAATCACACCAAGCGTACATCACAAATTTCATTCTTTTTCTGAGTGAAGTCGCAAAAGATGGAAGTACAGGGGAGAGCGTCAGTAAGGCACACCTGATTTTTATTCGTTTGAAGAAGGGTTACGCGATTGGAGGTATCACGAAGGTTGCTTCAATGCCAATGTGTTGAATTATGTAATAACCTCCAATAACTTATATGATTAGATTTACAAGGTTACTAAAAGTGACCTGTGCCTTACTCGCGCTCTCTGCTGTATTACGAGCCTTATTCTCTGCATTACCTTAAACCAGTATTTTTTATGCTTTCTTCACAGCACACAGGAAAGTCAGTACATGCCATGCAATTTGCACTGAAAGCAGTATAAACTTAAACCCAAAACCACATAACATGTACACCACATTTCACTGTCTTTTCCAAGTGAAGTCTAAACAGATAAAGTAAAAAAGTCAATACATTGTCTTTATAGCAGGTAAATGTACTGAATAGAGCTAATAAATTTTCCAATATTTAGTTTATTTGGAGAAAATGTAAAATTTACATTATTGTATCATTTTTTGCAGAAAGGGCAAACATATTAAGCTTGCGTTAAGTTCGCAAGAGTACCGTATAACTCGAGAATAATATTCAAGGTGGTGCAGCATTCTCCGAGCGTTTCACATTCATCATCACTGCTCGCTGACGACAACTCCACAATCCGCCGCACAGCTGGTGTGGGCGAACCCCGTGCGATGATCGCAAAGGCATATCACATCGTCTTTGACATGGCTTCCAGTAAACCTGGGTCAGCACACACAGTACACAGTCGAAGAAGGCTGCATTGTCGTGACACTTGAAACATCTTAATCCGTTTTGCGTGGCAAGTTTGACCAGACTCCTCATTATACGAGGCAACGAATACTCAGTGATCCTAAATCGCAATTCTCGCATATTGCTCCTGTACCGCTGCGTTTATAATAGCGAATTGCACTTGTAACAACAGAGCTGGTACCCATCTTGAGTAAATAGAGATCTATGGAAATTCTGGTTTTGGTCAACGAAAAGATCGCAAGTGTTGCCTACAGCTAATACCAGTAGTTAGGCAGTTGGCATGACTTTCAGATCTTCTATATCTCCAGCAAAACACAATCACCGACTAGTATATGATAGCATCAGTAAGTCATGTTCGGTCCATTCCAGCTTGCACCCACCTCCACAAATATTTCATGCGTTTGCACGTGCGACCGGCTGACTGGATTTGCCACTCCCGTGTGTCTCTTCTTTTACAGTAGTCTCTACTACTTACGATCAAGATGAAAGAACTGGAATCGCCATTTTGATGGGCGAGTAGCAGCAATAATTTTCTTCATCTGCAGTTGTGTTGATAAACATGAGAGGTGATGATGAGGACGATGATGGAGAAATGAGAAGCAGGGACTAAGTTGATTTTTCTTGGCGTCCTCGACATGAGGCAGCTGCATCTGATGCCTCTTCGTGTGTGCCTCGCGCGCATTAATCATTGCTGACCAAAGTTCAAAATTTTATTAATGAGTTTAATTTGGGGTTTCTTCCAGAATCCTGTCCTTTGTGCCGATTAACGATGACTTTTCTGGTTCACTTTGAGACTGTCTCGATGCGACATGTTCAATTGGCTGAAAAGCGGCAGTTTCACTCTCGCTTCATTGGTTAATCTACAGTTGTTCTTGTAGAGAGAGTTACGAGTTTGCTCTATCCACCGCAATTGCACGCTCGTGCTGAATCTTTTCTGACTAAACAGCCAGCTGGCACTCGTTATTTTTCCTTTTTCACCTAAATCAAACCCTCTTAACTCACGTGAGTAATAAATGCTGACATATTTTTCATCACTTTCATCCCTCTATACACATCGCGGCCAGCTCAATATCTATCTACTCAATACCACAGTTCATCGCTTCGAAACTGAGGTGCGCTCTGGGTTGTCAAATCGCGACTAATACCCCGTCCCCTCGCACAAGTATTCCCTCGCCCATCTGCCCAGTATCCACACCACACACACAGCACCTGAACTGGCAACCAGAGCATAGTCTCTACAGTACCAGTGTGTCTGTTTGTCTTCTTAACAGTAAGCTTATCTGCGGTCTGCCGCCACTGCCCACCCAGGTTTTCCCTGCCACCATTCCCCAATTCTTCTCGAGTTCCTCAAGCAGAATACAAGCCCCGCCCCGCATCCACAGCAGCACAGTCACACCAGCAAGCATGGCGTTTGGAGCGAGTGTCCGCAGTGCGTGCGCCGCCTTGGCGCTTGTCGCCACCCTCGCGCTCACCCAACAGGCGCAGCAAGCGGACGCGTGGGTCGCGCCGGTCGTGGCCAAGGGCAACAAGTTCTTCAACTCAGAGACCGGCGAGGAGTTCCGCCTCAAGGGTATGGCCTACTACCCGCGTCCGAACGCCGGCGAGATGGCCGACGTTGGCAACTATGACTGGGCCGCGGACGAGCACGAGAACGTCTGGAAGCCGCACCTCGAGATCATGAAGGAGCTCGGTGTGAACACGATCCGACTCTACTCGGTAGACCCGGGCAAGTCGCACGACAAGTTCATGTGCGCGTGCTCGGAAGCTGGCATCTACGTCCTCGTGGGCGTCACCGCACCGTACGTTCTTTGTTTTTGCGAATTTTGAGTGATTAATGTGTTTTTTAATCCGTGCTTCGATTAATGTCTAACTAATCGTGCGCGTCTGTTTGTACAGTTGCGAGAACTGCTCGGTGTACGACGAGCTGCCGCCAAAGTGCTACCACGACTCGCTCTTCACACGCGCACAGGTGGTGTACAACGCCTTCGCGGTCTACGACAACACGCTGGGCTTCAGTATCGGTAACGAAAACAACCTGCAGACGCTGCACGGCAAGGAAGGTATCGCCACGGCGCCGTGCGTCAAGGCTTTCCTGCGTGATACGCGAAGCTACGCCGCGAGCTGCTCGGGCAACGTGCGCCAGGTGCCAATCGGTCTCGATATCGCCGACATCCCGCCGCGCGACCAGTGGCTCAAGTACTACGACTGCGCCATTGACAATGACGAGAACACGCGTGCAGACTGGTAAGTCAGCAATGGAGATCTACCCTAGTGGTTGGCACAGAACAGCCTCTAATCTCGCTGGGTGTATCTTGTTTCGCTGTGTAGGATCGGCTTTAACCCGTACGTTGAGTGCGACCCGATCGACCACACGACCTACGCGCAGTCGACGGGTCTCCAGACGCTCATGAAGGTGTACGACGACGCCGCGTACCCGCGTCCGCTCATGTTTGGTGAATTCGGCTGTAACGAAGGCGTGAACACGATCGACGGCTTTGAGAACCAGCGCTCGTTCTACGACGCCAAGTGGATGAATGAGGAGGCCGGCATGACCGAGGAAATCGTCGGCGGCAACGTGTTCGAGTTCACAACCGAGCTCACGAACCTCAAGGGCTCCAAGAGTGAGTTTTTTTGTTTGGATTTTGTGTGTTTCGCACCATTCTTCAGCAATGCAGTCGCGACTCTATCTGTCTATTGATATGGTGACTAACGGTGGACTATCTCTTTCGTTGTGGATCTATAGCGCTCTCGAAGAAGAAGGATGCTGGTAAGTTCGGCATCGGCTACTTCATGCCGGAGACATGCGACCACGACACCGTGCCGTGCGTGTTCACGCCGTACCCAGAGTACGAAGCCCTCAAGACGGCGTACACGACGACCAAGAACTCGAGCGTGACGCTGAGCAGTTACACACCCAAGCGCGACACGGTGTTGTCGTGCCCATCGACGATGAGCACCGACCTGCCGCCAACGCCTGGAGTCGAGATTTTGTCGTGCACCGTGGCGCAGCCAGTGTGCAATGGCAAGAAGGCGAACGCCGGCAAGAAGGTGGCGGTCAACACAAAAGTGGGCGAGAAACTCGCGGTCGGCACAGTCTCGGCACCGAACCTCGACAACGCCGGCACTTCGTTCAACAACACGGGCTCTGGGAGCGCGGCGATGAGCGTGTCTGCGGTCGGCGCTGTTGCGTTCTCGGTTGCGTCAGTGGTCATTGGCTCCATCCTAAGCTTGTAGAGAGTTTTTTTGAGAAGAGCGTGTCGTTTCCCCTGCCACTTGTTGCTGGAATAAAGCAAGAAGGCAGTCAAGAGAACAATATATGTCTGTGTCCTATGAAGTGTCTTAGTCTTGTATCAGCATGTACTACTGTAGCATGAACATTTTGAACGATGTCGATGAACGATAGAGAAGGCAGGGCTGAAAAGAGCCGCGCATTATGGGTTGCTGCTGTTGAAGTGAGAAGTGAGCGACCAAGTCTTGCCGCAGACTCAACGTGATGCACGCGTGAGGTTCTGGAATCGGCAATCGGCCATTAGGCAGTAACCATTCGTTCTGGCTCGGTGACCTAGTTCAAGGTGGATGGTATGAAAATGGGTCACTCACTACAGTATTAGCAAACCCAACTGCATGAGTGCTCATCTCGAGTCATTCCTACAGTACAGTACTCGCTAATGAGTCGAACACCATCCAGAATCTGTGGTCCGGAGCTGCTCGGAAGGTGATGATGCGCCAGCAGATACGAATCCACTCAAACCTGCGTGGGCGTGCACCCACATCCAATATATGCTGACGTAGCGCAATGCAAGAGTGTGTGTGTTTCTAGAGTGCTGTGGGCACTATCTACGCGCCAGCTCATGCTACAGTCCAAAGCCCTAGATAGTTGGGCGCTAATCGTGGTTATTGCTACTAGAGGGGTGTCGGCGCCGAGCTCATTGCAATATTTGCTTCATCAGTAACAAGTCGTCCCATTCACACACAACAATGGTCGTCTCTCTTCGCAGCGTCGTCTCTGCTGGTGCACCACATACCAACAGATAGGTATCGCGCGCGCGCCGCGGCCGAACGCCAAGTACACCGACATCAGTGACGTCGACTGGTTCTCCGACATCCACGAGCCCGTGTGGAAGCCCCACCTCGAGGTCGTGAAGACCTGGGCGTGAACACGATCCGCCTCTACTCGGTAGACCCGAGCATCCTGCACGACAAGTTCATGTGCGCCGCCTCCGAGGCTGGCATCTACGTGCTCGTGGGGCTTGCTGCGCCGTGTGAGAACTGCGCGATCATCGACGCGCTGCCGCCAACGTGCTACCCGGACGCACTCTTCGTCCGCGCGCATATGATCTACAACCAGTTTGCGGTCTACGACAACACTTTAGGCTTCAGCATCGGCAACGAGCACAACTTTATGGTCAAGTACGATGAAAACGGGGCCACCATTGCGCCATGCGTCAAGGCTTTCCTGCGCGACACAAAGAGTTATGCCGCGAGCTACTCGGGGTCGCTACGTGAGGTCCCCATCGGTCTTGACATCGCCGACACGCTTCCTCGCGGCCAGTGACTCCAGTACTACGACTGCGCGCTGGAGGAGGACGAACACACTCGAGCAGAATGGTAAATCTGTGTGAGTACGTGTATAAACTTGATGCTGAAGCATGATGCTAACTTCTTTGTGTGTTGTGTGTGTCGGTGATGCTCGAAACAGGATTGGCTTCAGCCCGTACGTTGAGTGCGATCCTGCGGCCCACAAGGAGTACGCACAGTTGACTGGACTGCAGGAGCTCATGCAGGATACTGAGTATGCGTGACTGCTGATGCTCGGCGAGTACGACTGCAACAAAGGTACGAATACGATCGACGGCTTTGAGAACCAGCGCTCGTTCTGCGACGCCAAGTGGATGAGCGAAGAGCACGAGATGGCCGACGAGTTCGTGGGCAGCGACATTTTTGAGCCCTCAATTGAGGTCTTCAACCTCCAGTTCACAAAGAGTAAGTCACTGCACTCGAATATGGCATGCTGCCATCAAGTGTCACAACTTGGCTGATACTGGTTGTACCATGCACCATGCTTTAAGCCAGAGACCACCAAGGCTGAGGACCCGAACCGCTACGGCGTCGACTACTTTACGCCCGAGAATTGCGACCACGACACGATCCCATGCGTGTTCACACCGTGCCCAGAGTACGCGAACCTCAAGAAGGCGTACACGACCACGAAAAAGTCGAACGTGACGCTGAGCAGCTACAAGATCCAGCGCGACACGATCTTGACGTGTCCGAAAGGGTTCAGCACGGACTTGCCTCCGGCCCCGAAGCTCCCTGTGAACCTGGACCGCCTGGTGACGCAGTTGCTGTGTGGTGGCAAGAAGTCGAATGCTGGTGTCAAGAACCCTTCGGATTTGAAAGTTGGCGACAAGGTCCCACCGAGCAACCCGCCAGTAGAGACCACCAATGCATCAAAGAGACCGCGAAGAAACTTCACGACGCCGTCGGGTTTGGGTTTGGGTTTGGGTTTGGGT
>JALBZD010000311.1:0-35599 GCA_038050675.1 Globisporangium cylindrosporum | reverse complement strand
GATATAGACCTACTGAACTGATATATAAAACCTTGGGTACACGGAGGTTCAACCTATAAGACCTTGAACTTGAAGTCCTGTGGAAAGTTCCCTGCGAAGTGATTGGCTCGCGCCATCACTTCAACCCGTAGTGGCACGTCGCGCGCGTCACCAGCGAGGTTCCCCAAAGCAGGAACCATCATTCTGCACTGATTAGTACAGAGAACCTTCGTGACGTCATCAAATGATGTCACACGTGCATGCAGGAACCTGTTGTACCGTAACCCCTATGTATTTTGCCTCCGCAATGCGCGCTGAAGGTGGTGTGCACCACACTAGATCTGGGGACAGATCCACCTTCATGTAATGGTTAGTTTAGCCCATTACACCTGGAGGTCGTGGAGATTGTCGTACTGCTCCCCACCGGCGTACACGTGCTGCGTCACGGTGTCCCATACGTTCTCGATTGGATTCAAGTCGGGGGAGTAAGCTGGCCGCGGCATAACCTTGATATTGCGATTGGCAAGCCACCCCTTCGTTTCACGAGAGGTGTGGCATGGCGCGTTGTCCTGCTGGAAACTTGCGTCTCTGGGTCAATCATTGGTTGCAAATGCGATCGCAGCGTAGAGATGTACTTCGCGAAGTTCATCCTGACCGTCAAAAACTTCAACTCCGTCTTGATGACGCCAGAGAATCCCGCCCACACTATGATCGAGCCCCCGCCTGAGCGCCGACGAACGTTGGGTTCGATGGGGCGCCACATGTCCGTCTACTGGTACCGCATGCCGTCGGAGCCGTCGAGGTTCCACTTTTTCTCGTCTAAAAAGACGACACAACGCC
This sequence comes from Globisporangium cylindrosporum, assembly GCA_038050675.1. NCBI lineage: Eukaryota > Oomycota > Peronosporomycetes > Pythiales > Pythiaceae > Globisporangium > Globisporangium cylindrosporum. Next base: position 34,780 of record JALBZD010000311.1, on the reverse strand, counting down.
AGTCGATGTCGTCCCACAGCGCCTTCTTACTCTCCATGCAGCTCTTGCTGCCTTGTGTCTCTTCATCATCGCTGGCTCTGCTGGGCGCTTCTTGCACGACGGTCGATCGACGGGCTTGAGCACGTGCTAGACAGTACGAACACTGCACGCCAACTTGAACTTCGTTTTCGCCTTTACGGCACTGAGATCGCCAGCAGACACCAATCAGATGATGTGACGCCTGTCGCGCTCACTGGTTTTCGGCTTGGTCCCAGCGACTTGACTTCTTTGGCTTGGGCTGTGCAGACAGCACCTTGCTGTACGTACTGACAGATCACTTGGTGGCCTCTGCGATGCCTCTCACGATCAAACCGGCAGATCGAAGGGTCAAAATGCTGTTGCGTTCTTCCACCGTGAGTTCTGAGCCTTTGACCATTAACCTCGAGTTGTGCATTGTATGGCTAGTTGTAGAATGACAAGAGATCATAAAAAATACCTGTCCCCATTGCGGGAGAAGTGAAAATGAGGGGTGTAGGTTAATCCCCCCTCGGCGGTAATTTATGTTCACGATTTGTGTTGCCCTCCCAAAAATGATATTTTTCTATTGTGATGGGTGTAGAGAGAGTTTTTTCTTCGTTGCTTCGGTAACGTATTAGCCCCTTTATTGGCTACAATTATGTCCTTATCTCGTCAAAAATAACGAAAGATTGATTCCGATTGGCGAAAAATCGACCTTATTCACGGACCATTGTCGCGGACTGTATCAGGATAAATTACTTGCAGTGGCGCATTCTAAAACGCTACTTTTTATAAGAGCATGATAGGTTAGTAACCGTGAGACGTAACCAACCAAATAAGCCCGAAAATAATAATAAAAAAAAGTCAGATGTCAGCCCCAACCCTATTCAGCATCTGGACAAAAAAGAGTCAGGTACACATTTTGATGACCAGTACCACTCCCAAAGTATGGGCTCTTTTATATAGTAAAAGAGAGTCAATTGTGCGCTTCTCTTTAAAAGCGCAGTTTGGCTTGAATTTCTCTATTCTAATTCGTCGTCTGCATTCAGCAGGTGCCGCCACCCTAGCCCTCGTAGAGGATCGGCAAGCAGAAAGAAAGACAGCGCGCAGTTCAGCTGGTTGGCTGGCTTTGTACCACAGAAGCACGTCCGCCCAACAAGCAAGCAAACACAACCCGACACCTCACTTTGCCCACACAAGTCGTTGCTGCTGCTGTGTGATTTTGCGAGCGGACGCTCTCGCGCATTAGCCCACTCACTCACTCGCTCACTCCCCCGCGCGCCACACACAGAGCAGCAGATAGACCGAGAGCGCGCGCATCACACGCAGCACCAGCCACACCAGCAGACGCGGCACGAGCGAGCGAGAACCCAGAGACGGTGAGTAGTGAACAGGCAGCGAGCGACCTGCGAATGAATGGGTTTGCGCGCGTGACCCTCATGCTGCTGCGCCGCCGACTGCAGCTATCCTCTTCCTCCAGCACAACCACAGGCGATGCGGGCGTGGTCTCGGCCACCAACAACGACGACGCGTTCCTGAGCGACGGCAGCACCGACTACGACCTGTACGCGGACGCGAGCAGCTCCGGATCAGCGTTCGTAGACGACGGTTCAGCCACAGAGGAGGACGACCAGGCGTTCACGCCCGAGCAGCTGCAGGTGCTGGCGGTCAACGGCGTGCTGTCGCTCGTGCTCTTCTCGGCGCTCGCGGGCGCCGTGCTCTGGATGACGTACCGCCACTTCCGCTACGGCAGCGGGCTGCGTAAGAAAGTGTTCCACCTCGTGCTCTTTGCGTCCATCGTAATGAATATCCCGGACCCAGTGGCCTGGGTCTTCTGGCCCGAGACGCAGAAGTGGGTCTACACGTACATTATGCGCGTCTACGGCGTGCTGCTCCAGAACGCGTGCAAGTCGTACCTGGCGCTCTGCTGGGCCGAGGTGGTGTCCGCCGGCCGCACGGACGCGCGCCGCCGCATGGTCACGATCGTGCTCGCGCTCAACTCGCTGCTGCTCGTCTGGGCGATCGCCGTGCCGATCATCCTGTCGCCGTACCCGAACGACGTCTACGGCCAGTACGACTTCATGCTCACGGCCAAGCGCGACGTCGTGACGTACACGGGCATCGGCGTGCAGCTGACGTTCGGGCTCCTGCTCTTCTACCAGGGCATGCGGCTGCGCGTGCGGCTCTTACAGGCGAAGGGCACAGTGCCCGCCGGCAGCGTCGAGAAGTCGCTCTACCAGCTGATGCTGACCGTGACGATCATCGCGTCGGCTGACGTCACGCGCGTGCTGTCCTATCTCGTCCAGAACAAGATCGCGTTCACGCCGTTCGTGGTGATCAATAGCCTCATCCCCAATATTTTTCCGGCGATCTGCATGCTCTACCTCATGCGCCGTGTGCCACAAGGCAAGAAGATCCGCAGTAGCAACCGCTCCGGCGACACTGGCGCGGTCGACGCCACGCTCTCGCGATACATGGCGGAGGACAAGCGCTCGGATATCAGCGACGCGACGGCATACGCCGCAGGGAGCACCAAGTTCGCGCTCGCGAGCACGCGTGTGTCCGGGATCGCGCGGCTAGAGCACCACGACCAGTGTGCACCAGCAGCGCCGCAGCTGTCACCGCCGTTCACCTGGTCTCGCTAGTGAAGCGAAGAGAAGCAAAGCGAGAGAAGGTGTTTTGTGGCTGGCGTGGTGAGAAGAGAGAGAAGAAGAAATAGTGCGTGAATTCGATAGGTAGAAGAAAGAGAGCCGTCCGTCCGTCCGAGGAGGTGTTCGTCGTCGTCGTCGTCGTTGGAGGCGTGTCCGTGTTGTCAAGTGCGTCCGTGCGTCCGTCATTGTGTGAGTTTGTATACAGTTGTGTTAAGAAAAAGAAGAAGCCAAGACTGAAGAACGAGAGAACGTTCCAGGTCTCCAGTCACTTCATGCAATTCCGTCATCAAGAAGAGAGATCGAGAGTCCAAGAGAAAGCCTCAAGAGTCCCAGATGAAGAGAGGGTTGTAAGAGAGAACCCAGGAGCGATCCCCAGCAGAGCGAGCAGCTAAGTGGCAGAATAGATCTCGCCAGGTCGCGATATGGTCCAGGTAGAAATGGTCCTCTTTGGTCGTCGGCTCTGGTGAGCATTAAGTTATTTTTTTTCAATCTTACGTCCATTGGAAGAACTGTGTCTCTCTCAGTTTCAGGCTCTCGATCATCTTGTGCAGGCGCCGGCGCTGGTACTGCAGCTCTCCAAGCTCTCTCAGCTGCACACCGCAGCGCAGCAGGATACGCGGGTGGCCGTGGCGCGCCAGGTCCGCCTGCATCGTGTTGAGCAGCGCCTCAGGCATTTTGATTGGTAGCTCGAAACTGCCCATGACCAGCTCGATCAGTGACGCGCGCTCACGAGCCGCTGTGCTGGTCTCGCCTGAAGACGACGAAGGAGGTGAAGCAAGTCGCATAACGGACGCTGAAGCTACCGCCGTCGAGGTCTTCCGCTCGCCTGGCGCGTGCAGCCGGTTGGTCGGCGACTCGCTCTCAACCGAAGCGAACATACGCGAGACCACGTCCAAGACCTGTAGCACCGCTTGGCCGATGCGCCGGTTCTTGCCCAGCAGCTCCCAGTCGAAGACACTCAGCGTCAGCACGTCGTCCAGAGACGCGATGGGGAACTCAAACCTTTCGCGCCACTGCGGCGACCGGTTCTTCTTCATGACCGACGTGTTGGACAGCTTTGCTGTGGCGGCACTGTCTCCTACTCTGGGCTTGTTTGGCTTCGACTCCCCAGTGAGTTTGCTGTTGACAATGTCGTCGTCACCTTTGCCTTGAAGCTTGCTGCCACCCTGGAGCTTGAGCTGCACGAACGAGTCGACGGCTTTCGTAAGCGCGTCCATGACCGGCAGAATGTTGATGCTCACGACCTCGACGTAGAGCATGCCCACCTCTGCACTCATGTCATGGAGCTCAGCGATGCGCTTCTCCACGTCCAACACGCGCAGCTGGCGCAGTCGGAGCTCGTCAAAGATCTCCTCGGAGGCGTCCTCCTCCACCTTGTTGCCCGTGACAATATATCGATGCACACCGTTGAGAAAGACGCGACCAGGTGGGAGTGAGTCCCTGATCGCATCCGAGATGTGGTCGATGTTATTCAGGTACTTGTTCTCGAGGAAGCGCTGCTTCTGTACCATGCGATACAGGAGCTTCGTGTTCGCGCGATCTTGCTGGTCGTGCAGCCCCGCGACGAACCAGATGAGCGCGAAGACGGAGAAGATCACGAGCGCCTCAGTCTCGCTCACGAGCAAACGCGTCGCGCTGCTGGTTTCGCTCGCTCTCAGGAAGAACAGGTCGTGCGGATGCGCAATGCGCTTGTCCTTCGACGAGAGACTCCCCATCCAGAGCATCCACGCGATCGCGGCGTTGTGCAACAGACTGCCGAGGCTGAGGAAGTGCAGGTAGAGCAGCCAGCTGCCGATGCAGTTCTTCTGCGTCGGGAACGGCCGCTGCGTCAGGTTGCTCAGCTTGAACGTGTCGATGCGCAGCTGCAGCACGGCGACCCCCCAGGCGACAAAACACGACGCTGGACTGAGCGCCGCGAACCACGTCACGAAGCCAAAGTTTACGATCACCTGCGCGTAGTCGAACATGACGCCCTCGTAGGGATCGAGCGCTAGTTCTGCTTCAAGTGGACACTTGTCGTCGTCATCATCGTCCTCCATAGTGTCCTCACCAGCTGTGGGTGTGTCCACTTGCGCATTCGGATGTGTCCTCTTATTCGTTAAAAGTGCTTGCCTTGACGAATCCCCAGTTGTTGTTGTTGTCCGCAAGAGTGTCCTTCGTTTGTCCTCTCGAAAGAGACACTTCCGGCGGAGAAACCGTCGGATCCTCTGGTGGACCCCCGCAAACAGCAGTCCGTAGAGCGGCGAGCGCAGTTCCCAGAGCGTGAGCGCGAGGTCCAACGCGAGCATCAGCACCAGCAACCCCGCGGCCTGCTCACGACACGAGAGCTGCAGTCGTGCCTCGTTACAGGCGTCCGGAGAGAGGAAGGGGCGCAGAAACGCCATGTACCAGAGCACCCCGTAGCCATTCACAGTCTGCAACATTGCGACTGTTTACAAGTTTGCAGCCATGGACAAGTGAGTGAACAAACAAACAAGAAAGCAAGAAAGCAAACAAACAAGCAACGCACATTTGAGCGTGAGGTTGGCGTCGTAGTCCACTTGGGTCTTGTAGTTCTCCCAGTCGTTCAGCCGCTTGCTCACGTGCGCGAGTGGGACGCCAATGCACTTTGTGATCACCGCGAGCAGCAAGTTGGAGCCCTGAAGATTCGCCTGCGACCCTCGAAGCGACAGGTTGAAACTCTGAGACGTGACCAGCGTGTAGTACCCAAACAGGATCGCGCCACTGAGCGCCACGAGAAACGAATACGAGGCGATGCGCTTCATGAACCGCTTGGCTGGCGGATAATGCGGCTCGAGACGCAAGTTGATGGGGCTGCGCTCCATCTGTCCGCGGAACTGCGGCCGCGTGTGCAGCGTGCTCTTGAGGTCGCTCACGCCCCATTCGCACGCGAGCACGCGCTGCTGCATGGCCCACTTGCGCACAAACACCTGCACGAACACACAGTTGAGCAGACAGAAGCCCACGACGAAGTACGCGGACATGCGGCTCAGCTGGTCGTCGTTGTTGTCTTCGTCATTGCTGTCGTCTGATTCAGCAAGCACTGGCAGCTTCCAGGACTCGAGGAAACCGAGCAGCAGCACGGCAACGCACAAGTACTGCAGCGCCTGCGTGTAGAACGACGTGTACGCAAAATCTGTCGTTGGCGTTGAAAACAAACAAGCAAGCAATGTCAGCAAATAATCTCAGCTAGTGCTCAACCAGCATCCCAACGCCCCAACCAACCAAACAAGCACAAGCCACGCACAGAGCGCGATTTCTTCACCAAAGTAGTTGCGCACGTGCAGCGTCGGCTGCAAGTAGAGCAGCTGCGTGATTCCGGCGAGCTTCTGGCGGACCATGCGCAGCGGACTGAGCAGACTGCCCCACTGCACGCGCAGCACGTCCACGGACGTGTCCACGGCGTCCGTGTGGTGCGTGTGCGCGCAGAGGTGGTGCACGAGCACGTGCTGCTCCACGAGCGCGTCGCAGTCGAACTCGGCGTCTACAATCGCCTTGGTCAGCCGGATTTTGTCCACCACACGGAACGGCGAGCCGGAGGAGGACGCTGAGGAACAAGAGGACGCTTTGCTGTCGATCTGCCGGTAGAGATATTGCAGCGCTGCGCGGTTCTTGAACGGTAGGTACATCGTGCTGCTCGCTGCTGCCGATGACTTGTGCTGCGAAGACGACAACAGCAGTTCGCTGACATGCGGGTCGGAGAACCGCTTGAGCGCGTGGATGCGACGCGACCACATGGCCGCGCTCTCATTCTCGCGCGGGTCCTCGAAGAGCTGCGCCTCGTCCATGGGGATCTTACCCGCGAGGAACATGCGGTAGAGCTCCTCTTGCGCCTCGGGCTTGGTCCACTGGACGCTCTCGCGCTGGCTGCGCGCCGGGTCTGCGGCCCAGTAGGCCTCCCCAGGGTCGATCTCGGCCATGACCGCCACTTTGAGTTGCAGCTTGTCGGCCATGGCCCCCAGCAGCGCCCCAGACGGCCGAAAGCTCAGCAGCAGCAGGCGCTCGTCTGTCGAGACCGTGGTCTTGAAGAAGAGTCCGGGGATCGCGTCGAACCGCTGGATGATCACCTCGCGCAGTAGCTCCTGGAAATAGAGGAGCGGGATCGTGTCCTGCGGTTGCGGCCACGTGGACCGGAACTTGCGCACCCACGCGCGTCGAAACTCGTCAATCGCCCGCTTCTCGCGCTCCTTGCCGCCCGATGTGACCGAGCGCAGCAGCAGTACGGCGTCCTGGAAGCTGATGCGCTGTGCGTCAGAGGCATTGCTGTTGCTGTTGTTGCCACGACTCTTTGCAAATGGATACGATAACGATGAGTGCTCCTCCTCTACGAGTGCCCTGGTGTTGGGGAACACGAGCGTGTAGTAGTATTCGCTCTCTCGCGCGCGCGGCGACACCACGGGGCTCAGCACTGACAGCCCGATCGCATCGTACGACGCCATTCGAGTGGATATTTATATGGAGCAGGAGGCAAGACAATATCTGGGAAGCGAGCCAACGCTCCAGCATTTGTAGGCGGCTCTTGGGCTTTTGTGAACGACCTTTCGGAGCTCCGCTGGTGGCTCATGAGGCGCTGATCTTCCTGGTCTCTCTCTCACACACACAAACAGCAGCTCTGGTACGTCCCATCACTCCTCACAAGCGGCATGCATGTCCTCGCCGCCGCGGAGCGTCCCGCCGCGATGTGATTCGACCCGGACCCACGCGACTACCTCTGCCTCCGGTGCCAGCAGAACCGATGCCACGCGGTATGTACTAGTATTAGGAGATCTTCCCAAATGTAGCCATGTCGTTTGTTGCCACAGTCCCACTTTGCAAGAGCCAAGTCTGACCTGACTTGCGTGTGGCTCTCAACCCTTAACATCAGCCCCTTCACGGCGTCGGTGGCGCGCAGTGGCAACCTCCTGACTGTGCACGTGCACCACGGTAAGTACCTGGACGCCTTACTGGCTCATGGTGGTGTTGGTGATAGCGAAATTGCGGTGATCAGCTCCTTCGTGGTGGTCAGTGTCGGTGACTTTGCATCCGAGGCGCAGCAGCGCATCAAGTGCCTCAACCACAGCAGCAGCTTCTCCTCCAGCAGTAGCAGTGAGGGCGGCGATGTGACGCTCTACGCGCAGCACTACTCGCCCTTCACAGCGACGCGCGTGGTGGAGAGCAGCAACGCGCCTGCGTGGAATGAGCTGCTCGCTCTGACGCTGCCGTTCGATTGGCGAGAGCGCCAAGAAGGCGCGTTACCATCGCCCTTCTCGCTCAAACTGGAGCTCGTGCAGCGCGGGCCGAGCCAACAGGAGGACTATCTGCTCGCGACGGCGATCGTCCCATTGGCGTCACTGCAGTGCCACGTCCGCCAGGTGCGCCTTGCGCTGCAGTTCCCAGGTTCGTCTATGCACGCAGAGACGCCAAAGATATATGTCTCGCTGCGGGAGACAACTCGGGGCTGCTTCAACTTTTCGTCGCTGGCAGCAGATCAACTGGAGGTGCTCATCCAGCGCTTTGTCCCCCTGGGAGCGACAGTAGCCGCCCGCACGGATAAGGAGAAAATCCCAAAGTTCAATTCGCTCGCGCTCGGACTCGCCATCGCCCCTTCGAGTGGGCTCACGCACGATCTGACGCAGCTCTTCTCTGTTCTTCAGGACAAAAGCCAGATTACAGTCGAAGACACCCTATGTGGTCGCGGACTCACGCCTTCGTCAGTGACGAAGCGCAATCCCAGTGGCACTACTGTCGGCGCAACTGAGAGCTTCCAGTGGCACTTCCCTCTTGTGCTTGAGCTCGAAAATGCTGGATCTGATAGAAACAAAATAGACTCTCGAACGATGGAAATTGCACTCTACGACACTTCGAATGTGCAGCAGCAGGTTCGCATCGGAGCGGCTTCATTCCCGCTCAACCAGTTTCTACTCTCCAGTAGGAACGGCACGAGCGTCGCACTGAACCCTCCCGTTCCAATCTACTCGGTTGCCCAACTCGACGGCCCTGCGTCCAGCCATGAGCGAGTTCTTCTGGGCCACTTGCACGCGACTGTGCGCTGGTGGAGCGCTGCTGCGTGGGACAACTTCCTGCGCGACACGCCGTCGAGACGCGTCGTGAGCTCGAACCGCAACATCCGCAAACAGCACGCGCTGCTGGATCTCGAGTGGATGGGGGCGCTGCTGCGCGGCCTCAACCGCTTCCCTGTATCCTCATTCTGCGACGAAGGCGGGCTCAGCAGCGTGCTGGCGGGTTTCCTGGCTGCTTCGTCTTCTGGGAGCGAAGCAATAAAGAAGCAGAACGGAGTACTTGATATCAATCCCAATGATATCACTAATGCCAACGGACTTGGCGGACTCACGGCGGAGATGACCAAGCTCTCAACTTCCCAGGTCGCGCGTCTGCAAGCGGAGTCAGCAGCACAACGGCAGCAAATCGAGCGCGTACGTCAGTTGTTTGTTTGAGCTTGTAGCACAATGTCTATTGTGAAATGACCTCAGCCTCTCCTTTGTTTGCTGCGTGTCTGGCTTGGTACTTTAGTTGCAGACAGAGCTGGACGCGCGTCTCAAGGCTGTGCAGACCTGTGGGAAGGAGCTCGTGGCGCTACGGGTAAGCAAACATCACAGTGCAATAGGTATCAAACTAGCTGCTCGTGCCCTTACGCTGTGTGCTTATCTATGCTGTTGATACCACAGCGCGAGCTCCGATTGAAGGATCAGCACGTGAAGGAAATGAAAACCGAATTGGAGAAAGTATCTTCTCGCGAGCGGCTCCAAGTGGAACAGCTCATGGTCTCAGCTGCAGTACCTCCTTACAGTAGTGGCGTAGTGGACAGCAGAGTGCACCAGCAGCTCACGTTGGTGCTCACCAAATACAAGGACTTGGAGCAGCAGCACCAGGAGACAAAAGCCGAGCTGGATGCCGCCAAGCGCGCTCTGGAGCTCTACCAGGACCTGGAGACGCGCCACGCGGAGCTGGAGCAGGCGCATCTAGTGCAGGCCACGCAGGTGCAGCGAGAGAAGAAGCAAGTCGCGGAGCTCAAAGTGAGTTTGTGTGGCTGTTGTTGGACTTGCATAGACAGATAGAGATGATCTAAACCTCTTTTGTTCTTCGCACCCTCCTTTGACAGAGAGCGGTGCGACTGCAGGAGAAGGTGATTCGCCAGTTTGAAGACGCCGTGAGTCTTGAGGCCGCCGAGGAGCTCGCGCAACGCGCAGCTCTATCGCCTTCGTACGGCAGAAAGAGCAATAACTCCACCAGTTTTGTTGCACCAGGCAGCACCCAACCCCTACCATCTACACACACGACGCAGGAGGATGGTGACAGAGACTGCAATGACGCACTGCTGGCTGTGCGCGTGCGTGTGCGCGTGCTGGAAGAGCAACTGGCGGTGAACGCCCGTGACGCTGCGAGCGAGATCGGGCGACTCAAGATGCGCATTCTGGAGCTCGAAATGAGTGGTCATCGTGGCTCTTGACTTGTGAGAGAGTGAGCACGGGATAAGAACCAGATAACAGCGACAACAAATCTCTTGGTGCGTCTACAGTGGCGAGTTGTTTGTTTCTTGCGATTGACTTACGTCTGTGTCTTGTTTGCTGCTATTCTTTGTATCGTGGCGTCTTGATGCCGAGTCCAGCGACGAAGCCTTCCTCTGTGAACACACACAAGCGCAAGTCAGCAAACTATAGGCAAGCAAACAACAAACTCGCACAAGTCATCACGCATCTCATACCTTCTTTCCGGCCTTCGAAGGTCTTGTTGCGCACTTTCTTCATGCCTTCCTCGTGGAAACCCAGGCTGTCCAGCTCCTCTTCCTGCATCAGCCCCCTGCCCAAGAACAAGAACAACAACAAACAACTCGTCCATTGTCAGCCTCACCACAACCACGCAATCACGTCACACAACACAACACATGCAACACAACAAGCCAGCAAACGCACTTGTCCATGCGGCACTGTAGATATGACTTGGAGAGATGCTTGCAGTCGATGTGGCTGCCGCGGTGCTCCTTCATGCACGCGAGGAAGTCCTGCTCGTTTACACACATAATCGATCCTCATTAGCCCATCAGCAATACTAAAAGCCTAGTTGTAGCAGCACCGAGCCTACAGACGTACCTTCATGAAGGGCTTGCACTCACCGTAGTGGTCGAGCGGGAACGAGCCTTTCTCCGGCGGCCGCTTGGACTGCGACGGTGCGCCCACTCCGTTCATCTTCACTTGCTTCACCTGCTGCTGCTGCTCGCTCGCTTGTCTCTTGGTCGCTTGGCAAGAGTGTTTGTTTGATGGCCCATTTGATACCAAGCTCTTGCACGACGCTGATTGGCCAGAAATACAACCATTTGCCACTGTTTTTTGAGAGCCACATTGACATTTTGATACAGATCGCCGAATCGACAGATAGTAATGCTGGCGCCGGTGGTGCTCTGGGGGATCGCGGCGGGCGCGAGCGTGTTCGTGGCCACGATCATCGCGGTGTTCTACCTGCTGCAGCACGGCGGCTCCTTTGACCGCATGCGCAGCGAGGCGGTGGGCATGCCGGCGGCGCTGGGCGAGCTCAAGCCGCTGCTCTACGACGCGCTGCTGGACAAGGCGCGCGCGATGAACATCACGCCCGCGCCGCTCGGCGGTGGAGCGTCGCTCTCGGGCAGCTTTGTGCGCATTCGGGACTTTAAAGCGGACGGCATGGATGCTGAGATGCTCTTCCGCATCTCCAGTGGCGAGCCGCAGTACGTTAAATGTGTATGCTGCGCTTAGATACTGATGGTGAAGGTGATTGGTACACATGCCTGCTCACTAACAACCTGTATGTGGTGGTGCTGGATGGATGGATATAATGACAGGGGCAGCATTTATTGCGAGCTCAAGTTTGACGCGGACGAGATGATCTGGAAGTACCTCACGCACGGGCCGTTTGCCAGTGCGAGCGAGTTCCGAGCGCACTACTGCGACCAGCAGGTGGCGGACGCCCGTCACTATGTGCTGGTGCGTCCACTTTGTCCATCTATCTGTCTCTCTAAATTGTCCGCCTGAGTGCCTTGCATCTCACACGTTTCCTGTTTACACAACTGGTATGTCCATACTATTTAGATACATCCCACAAGCAATGACCCCATTGGCATGCTCACACTGAGCGACCACTCGCCGCGAAACCTGCGCGTGCAGATCGACTCGCTCTGGCTCACGCCGGCGTTCCAGGGCACCACCGTGCTTCTGGAGAGCGTGCTGCTGCTGCTCACGTACCTGTTTGAAACCATCGAGTACCGACGCGTCGAGTGGCGCTGCGACGGCCACAACGTGCGCGCGCGGCGGGCGGCGCACTCGCTCGGCTTCACGTTCGAGGGCGTGCTGCGCAAGCACATGATCGTCAAGAGCTGCAACCGCGACTCGGTTGTGTTCGCCGCGATCAACAGCGAGTGGTCCGCGATGAAGGACCATCTGCTCGCGAAGCTGCATCAGGCCAAGCAGGCGCTCGGCGGCTCGGAAGACGCGCCGGAAGAGACCAAGAAGTCGCGGTGATGCTGCGAATGTAATTCTCTCTCTGGTTGTGTATGAATTTAGTTCTTGCTCTCTCTACCTACCTCCTCATTTCTATCGGTTGATTACCAATTTCAACCTTCGTATCTACCTACCTACGCTCTATCGCATTGTCAGTCTCACTTTAGTCGTCCTTGTCACCAAAGGACTCGGTCTCGGACGTGTTGGTGAACGAGCGGCGCGCCTTCCGGTAGGCGTCCAGGTCGATAAAGTGAACCTCTTCGTGCTCGAGCCAGTTGAGCACCTGGAAGCTACTCTTCGGGTGCGCGCAGAGCCAATGGTACGTGGCCCAGACCTGCGCCGTGATGTACACGGCGATGAGCACGTCCAGCGTGTAGTGCAGGCGCGTGCCCACGATCGCGAACACGCCGAATGCCACGCCCGTGTACACGTAGTAGCGCACCATCCAGAGCACGTATGGGTAGCGGCGCGTGAATGGCGTGTTCAGCTCCGACTTGATGCAGTACTACACACGTTGGAACACATGCAAATGTCAGCGCACATGATATGATAGGAGACTGGCGTGAAGCAGGACGACGAGCAATACAAGGACCCACCGTCTTGACCGTCATGGCGCAAAGCATGAAGAAGACCGTGTGGCCGCTGAACACCATGTCGCCGCACGTGATGTGCTGCGACGGACGCACCAGCACCTTCCACGCACGATCAAACGCTCTGTTTCACACGCGCAGCACATATAATACAAACAAAAAATGACAATCAGTCATGAGCCAATTACAAAACAAAATAGAATGGCAATAGAGAGAGACCGAGAACGCACTTTGGGAAGATCGGCAGCGACTTGTAGAGCCCGCGACGCTCCGAGTCGAACTGCGAGATGCACATGGGGCTGGCATCCGGCAGCGACGTCACGGCCACACAGAACGCGCGCATCATGTTGATGCAGGCGAAGATGGCGCAGAAGCGACGCAGGATGAGCAGGCGCTGCATGAGGCATAATACAAAAGCGCTTGTCATGTTAATCAACTTCACTACTCCGATGACGCAGCAATATGCAACAAAAGACAAACGTACGCGCGGGTGCAGGATGAGCAGGATGCCGACGCACGTGCCGACTGCCGCGAGGAACTCGTCCGGCAGGTCGAACCACTCGATGTAGGTCGTCTGGCCGTAGATCTTGGTCATGACGTACTTGAAGAGGTCATGGCCGAGGTCCGGCAACGTCTTCACGCCTGTGTCCTGCTTGTTCAGGTCCAGGATCACCACATTCGGTGTTCGCCATCTAGCAATACAATACAAAACGACAACAGCATTCGCCTTCATGTCAGTCACCTCATAGATGCAGTAGACTGCGCTCTATGCGTAGTGCATTCACATACCCAGCAATAACCGCAGCGAGCGCGTTGAGATACGAGGCGATGGCGAAGATCGTGAGCGAGAAAGCGAAGCGCGACAGGTAGGCGACGCTGAGCATCTCGGCGATAAAGCCCTGGCGGCCCGAGTGCGCGATGGCCTGGCCCTTGAGCGACTGCAGGTTCTCGCCCACCTGCTTGCGCTGGTCGTTGACGTAGTCCGTCATCTCCTGCAGGTTGCGCGTCACGCGTGAGCGCAGCAGGCTGCCGTGGCTCGCCAGCAGCGTGCGCGCGCTCGCGAGGATCACGCCGAAGAGCAGCAGCAGCGCCGAGATGACGATCATGAAGCCGGATGGGTCGAAGGCCGACACAGGTCGCATCTTGATCGCGTAGAAGTGCGACGTGAAGTAGTCTGTCCAGCTCTCCATGCCGTTGGCTCGTAGCAATAGACGCTCGCTGGTGATGCGGTCGTGTGACGATGCGATGTGGGGGCGGCGGGTCGGTTTGCGCTTTGAGCTCTTGGACTTTGGGCAGAAACAACAGAAAGTTGGTTTCAGATACTTGGTACAGTACACAGTGTATTGTACCACTCGCTGTACACTATGGACGAAACAATAGGAGACTCAAGATGATGGCGATGATGGCTTTGTTCTCAGGAAAGAACAACTGAGAGAGATCCAATGATACCCTCAAGCAGACAGATTCTGCTCGTAAAGCAACCATGCAGACAGCGTGTGTACGCTATGCGTACACAGCACCAGCATTCTCACGAGTAATTGAGATTGCTACACGCTTGAATCGATGATCATGACGTCAGAACGCGTGGCTCCTTATCATCACACGCGACACACTCACTGTACACAACCGCACAGACGATCTGACTGGGTGCGCTGTCGTGTACAGTAGCTGCTCGCTGTCTGAACAACGAGGCTCACACCACCAAATCGCTGCTGCCACAATCTACAAATGACGACCCGACGAAAACAAACGTACTTTGCAGAGTACGCTCAGTGCTCTATTGACATGGCTACACTCCTTTTGGATCTCTTCATTCTCCATCCCCAATGATGTCAGTGCATCTGGGCAATGGATGCTCACTCGGTCTTGGCGCCTGGCAGCAGCGCATTCTTCTTCAGGCGGAACGAGCGGCGTGCCTGTCGGTACGCGTCCGAGTCGATGAAGCGCACCTCGTCGTGCTCGAGCCAGTTGAGCACGCGCATGCTCTTGCGTGGGTTGGAGAGCAGCCAGTGGTACATGAACCACACCTGCGTGGTCACGTAGATGGCGATGAGCACGTCCAACGTGTAGTGCAGGCGCGTGCCGATGATCATGAAGATGCCGAGCCCCACGCCCGAGTACACGGTGTAGCGCACCATCCAGAGCACCTGCGGGTAGCGACGCGTGAACGACGTGTCCAGCTCTGATCGCACACAGTACTGTAGGCATACACATGATTTGGACGGAATATATTAGATTAGCAAAACCAACAGTCGAGAAGGGGAACTGCTCGTACCCATTTGACCGTCATGGCGCAGAGCATGAAGAAGACCGTGTGACCGCTGAACACCATGTCGCCGCACGTGATGTGCTCCGATGGACGCAGCAGCACCTTGAACGCGCGCGCAAACGCTCTACAAACAGCACCAAAACGCAAAAAAACAAGCGTTAGAACTCATGGTGGATAGCGTTTGACACACACATATAAGCGTACTTTGGGAAGATCGGCATCGCCTTGTAGAGTCCGTCATTGGACTCGAACTGCGCGATGCACATGGGACTCGCGTCGGGGAGCGACGTTGCGGCCACGCAGATCGCGCGCATGAGGTTGATACACGCGAAGATGGAACAGATGCGGCGCAGAATCAGCAGGCGCTATAATGACACAGAGACATCCGCAATGATAAGCGCCTTGCAACTGGGCGAAATAGTGTGCATAAGCAATACACTCTCAACGCGTACCCGAGGGTGGAAGAAGAGCATGATGACCACCATCGCAGCCACCGCGGCGAGAAACTGGTCGGGCAGGTGGAAGTACTTGATCACGAAACTGCCGTAGATGCGCGTCGCGACGTATTTGAAGAAGTCGTGGCCGAGATCCGGGAGCGTCTTCTCGCCCGAGTTCTCCTTTGTGAGCGTCAGGATGATCACATTCGGCGTTCTCCAGCTGTAGCAACACAAGACGCATCATGAAGCATACATAGCACAAGTGAGTAAGCGTACAACCGCATACACGTAAAGACAAGTACATACGAGGTTTCCGTACCCTGCCACAACGGCGGCGAGCGCATTCAGGTAGGACGTGATCACCATTGCGACGATCGAGAACGCGAGGCGCGAGAGGTACGCAAAGCTGAGCATCTCGGCGATGAAGCCCTGACGCCCGGCTTGCTCCTTGAAGGACTCGAGGTTCTCCTCCACCTGCTTGCGCTGCTCGTCTACGTAGTCCTGCATCTCCTGCAGGTTCTTCTCCATCTGGTCGCGCAGCAGGCGGCCGTCGCTCGAGAAGAGCCACCGCACGCTGCCCACGACCGCGCCGATGAGCAGCAGCAGCGCCGACGCGATGATGACGAAGCCCGACGGGTCGAAAGACGACACGGGGTGCGCCTTGGTGGCGTTGAAGTGCGTGGTCAGCAGGCTCATCCAGCTGCTCTCCATCGTGACTGCTACTGCTGACTTGAGCTTGCGGTTTGCGACTGGAGCTTGTGTGGGCCTTGTGTGGAGAATCCACGAATGGCTGGGCCACCAGACTGTGGTGGTGAACGGGCGGGCAGTTGACGGCACCTGAGATCCTAATTGCGATTACGCCGTATGTCTCGAGTGGCTTGTGTGCTTCTTCGGCGCATCCATCATCGGCGTCACGCTGCAGCTGGATTGGCTCAAAAATGTGGTGAGCTGCCATCACCAATTGCAACCTGATTTGAACCAGGTTACCCTAAAGTACGATTACGCACTTTGGAGGGTAGGTATAGTATACACATCCATTTTGGCGGGAAGGAAACTGCCGCGCGCCAATTCGACGGAGAGATCAAAAAGTGCGAGATGGCGGACGAGGAAGCGAGCGCGATGGTCGTAGATAGTGTCGCCCCTGATGCCGCTGTCGCTGTCACTGTTTCTGCTGCTGCTGTGGCAAAGGATGTGGCAGAGGATATGGATATGCCGATGGCTGATGCTGTTGAGGCTACAGATTCTGCTGCTGCTGCTGTGACGGATCGTACTGCGGAAGCTGCTGATCGAGACGCGGCTGCTGATGCTGTCAAACCCCCTGTTGATGATGATGCTGTCCCAGTCGTTGAGAACGCGCCGCTGGCCGTAGTGACGCCCGAGATCCGATGGCACTGCGGTCCCACAGGTCTCAATGAAGCCGTGCTCTCGATCGACTTTTTACACCCAAATAGCCAACAACAGCAGCAACAGGACAATGGCGCCTCAGCTGCCGAACAACACCACCCGACCATCCTGGCGACAGGCGGAGCTGACAAGGAGATCAAGCTGTGGTGCGTGGGCGACTACCTCAAGGACCACATGGGGCTGGAGTTTGTGTTTTCGCTCTCGGGTCATGACCGCAGCGTCAACTGTGTGCGCTTCTCGCCGAATGGTGAGTTCCTCGCATCCGCCAGCGACGACTCGACGATCATCCTGTGGACAAAGCCGAAGACTGCCGCGGAGGACTGGGCGTGGAGCAAGATCACGTCGTTTAGTGATGTGTCGCGCATTTTGTTGGCGTGTGGCCACAAGGGCGACATTACAGACCTCGCGTGGTCACCCGACTCAGCGTTCCTGTGCTCGACCTCAGTCGACAACACGTCGGTGATCTGGAATGTGGAGAAAGGTGAGGTGGAGGAACGGCGGAAAGACCACACGCAGTACGTGCAGGGCGTGGCGTGGGATCCGCTCAACGAATACCTGGTGACGGAGGGCAACGACCGCTCCTGTCGCGTGTACTCGCTCAATGGCTTCGATTCAGTGAGTCGTTTGAGCTCCAAGAAGGTTCCAAAGAAGTGCGTGTGCGTCCAGACCATCAAGACGCGTGAGTTCCCAGTCCCTAAGTCAGAGATCAATGGCACCACAGCATCCACTGCCACGCAGCCAGAGAAAGCGAATTTAGACACCGAGCTTGAAGATCCCAAGGCAGCAGTGGACACAGAACTTAAACAGCCGACCTCTGGCGAAACCACAACGACTACAACCACCACAGAGGAATCTGCGGCGCGCGTGGCTGCTGCGCCAAAGCATCGGATGTTCCTCGACGACACGTGCCCCGCGTTCGCGCGAAGACCGACGTGGACGCCCGATGGCAACTACTTCCTCGCCCCCACGGGCATCTTCCGCTCGACCGAGTCCGCGTCACCAGTCAACACAGTGTACGCGTTCGCGCGAGGCAACCTGGGCGAGCCGACGCTGCATCTTCCCGGTCAGGAGAAGGCGTCACTGGGCGTGCGCTGCAGCCCTCTGCTGTACGAGCTCAGACGTCCAGCAGTAACAGCGGATAGTTATGACGACACTGATGCCAAGCAGCAGCCAGTGCGCAATTTTTTCCAGACGCCGCACCGCTCTGTCTTCGCAGTCATCACGCTCAACACCGTGGTCATCTACGACACCCAGGTACGTTGTGTACCATTTGCGATTGTGTAGCTCTTTGTCCATCACATCGTTGCTAAACTCTCCGTCTCTGCCGAATCACAGCAAATGCACCCGATCTGTACGCTCAAGGACCTCCACTACGCCGACCTGACGGACGTGAGCTGGTCACGCGATGGACAGTTGCTAAGTATCTCGTCCATGGACGGTTACCTCTCGTTCATCAAGTTCCAGGAGGGCTTCTTCGGTACTTCGGTCACAAAAACGGACCACGTGGCGATGAACCAGCAGAAGATGTGCACCATGTTCGCGACGCCGAAGCTCGCGAGAGCCAAGAAGCACAAGGCAGCGCAGGCGCAGCAAGCGAGCGCTGACGATGCGAACGGCGGCGGCGCTGCGAAGAAGAAAATGAAGGTGTCGACGCCTGCGGTGCGCAAGAAAGTGGACGTGAAGGCGTCGGAGGAGGCTGGTTCTGTAATCCCTACTGCTGGTACCCAACCTGCTCAACCTGCTCAACAACCAGTACCATCGCCTGTCGCCGGTGGTGTCAATACGCTGCAGGTGCGGAAGAAGCGCAAGATCACGCCGGTGCTGGTGACATCCTCTTCTCCTGCTGCTGCTGCCACACCTTTGCCTGCTGCTGTTACTTTAGTACCAGTCACCGACGCCCAGTCCTCTGCGAACACTGACACTCCATCGCGAGCCAAGCAGGAAGCGCCGTCTACTACCACAGAATCGCAAGCGCAGCAGCAGACGGAGACAGCGAGTGACTCCGACGGGAGCGTGGAGGATCCGATCATGCTCTGAGATATGGACAGACTGCTAGTAGGTAAATAGGTCGCGGATGGACGCAATAGATGTTTGCACAACAAGAATACTGTATCGCTACAATACTCAACGACGCTTGTTTGCCCTCCCCGTTTTTAAAAAGAGCGCTTCGCACACTCACGCAACGTATTCATCTATCTACACCTGTCCCTTGCCAAAGCCGCCACTGCCGCCGGGCAGCTCAAACGCCTTGATGGTCTTGAACACGAGGAAGTAGCCGTAGGCCGCGCCGAGCCCGCCCAGCAGCAGGATGTTGAGCCAATGGAGGATCGAGTGGCTTTCTGGCGCCGAGAACTGCGCGCGCAGCAGCGCCGTCGCCTGCAGCAGGAAGCAGATGCAGTACGCCTGGCAGAACGTGCGGCGGATAAGCGCGTCGCTCACGAGGCGCGTGCGCCACACGAGCCAGCCTTGCGCCAACGTCAGCGCGCCTGTCGTTCAGTGACACACATCGAGAGAGAATACGTTAGTGATGATAGAAGCTACTAGGGTGTCATAAAGCTGTGAGATCGCAGGCTCACTCACCGTAGAGCCGCACAAACTCGTGCGCAAAGTGCGTATTGTTGGCGTCGCCGAGGATAGGCGAGAGTAGCGAGTGGGGCGTGAAGAAACAGAAGACGCCCGAGATGATCGCGAACACCGCGTGGCACGCGAAGAGCTGGTCCAGCTGACGGCGCACCTCCTGCATCTTTGCTTCGTGCCGTTAATGATGGACTTGGCTCTTGCTTGTGTTTGCCGGCCTGGATCGGAAATGCGGGGAGGATGGAGCCAGAATGTG
The DNA here is from genome assembly GCA_038050675.1 of Globisporangium cylindrosporum. Classification (NCBI taxonomy): domain Eukaryota; phylum Oomycota; class Peronosporomycetes; order Pythiales; family Pythiaceae; genus Globisporangium; species Globisporangium cylindrosporum. Next base: position 15,132 of record JALBZD010000311.1, on the reverse strand, counting down.
ACGCGGAAGTTTTGGGATTTGTCCCGTTGTATTGAGTATATTTGTTCCAAATGCTATTTGCCAATAAACCGAGTCTCAGTATAGTATAAATTCAAATTGTACCTTTTTACGGTGGAAGTTTACTATAAATAGACTGTTATATTGATATCCATGTGGTCCACTTAGCGTACTCTCATGCATTTTCACCACGAGTAAAGTCAGTGTTTCAGTATCAATCAATTGAGAGCGAAGATCGATCAAGAAGAGATGGCGACCACGACGAGACCCACCAGCGCGCCGCATTTACCGCTCACGACGCTCCTCCTAATGAATCTTCTGCTGCAGACGACGAGCGCGATTCAGACGACGGTGCACAAGACGTCCTCCGAGTGCTTCTCGGTCGACGCGCAGGGCTTCAAGCACGGCATCTCACTCAACTACGAAGTGCTGCACGGCGTGGCGGGGGCGTTCCGCGCGCAGCTCACGGACGGCAAGGGCGGTAACATCTTCGATCAGACGGGCCCGTCGGGGCGCTACGTGGCCCCCATTGGTGACGGCGCCGGTGTACACACTGTCTGCTTTCAGAACGAGGTCGAGTCCGTGGGCGACGTCGTCGTCGGCTTCTCCTTCCACGCGGACGACCCGAGCCACGAGGTGCTCTCGAACGCGGACGCGACCAAGATCAGTAAGTAATTTGCTACGTGCGTGCGGGTTAGATGGCGAAAGTGGCTGCTAATGCACATGCAAATTGTGGTACTGAATGCGCAGAGCAAGTGCAGGAGATGGAGGACCTGGTCTACGAGTTGTCGGTGAACCTGGACACCGTGAAGGACACGCAGTCGTACATGAAGGCGATCAAGCAGTACCATCTGCAAGGTGAGCTTTGGTGTTTTTGTGCATGCGTAGATAGACAGAATGAGATAACTACCAACTGACTGACTGACTGACTGTATTACCTACCTGACTACTGAAGTGATCACGAGCACGCACAGCCGCATCATGTGGTGGACGTGCCTCGAAGCCGCAGTGCTCATCATGCTCTCAGTCTGGCAGCTGGCATTCCTGAAGCGCACATTAGAAGTCCGGCGCTTGCTTTAGAGGGAGAAAACCGGTTAAAGGAGAGTTAATTTGGGAATTGAAGCCTGCAAGACAGAATATGCTCAACACTTGGGAAGTATCCCACAAGAGTCGCGAATGGTATCTGCTTCAGTATCATCTCATTCTTTTCCTTGAGTATACTCCTTTCGTGATTTTCTGGAGCCTAACAGCCTACTATCCGGATTCCACATGATATATACGTAATTATTATATAAACATAGAATTCACGTCAGGATCGGATAAAGAGTACGCCATATCCCTCGTTAAGGTCAGAAGCAAAATAAACAGACTACCTCGATAGTGAAACTACCGAGGTAGCTAGACAACTCTGTGGTCAATCATGCTGCATTTTGCTGCATGTCCATCACATCCAAAGGCGGTCAAACTCAGACAGCAAGAGGAAGGACGAGATGAGCTCTGCACTTGCAGCGCTGCGGCTGCGCGGGATGCTGGCGGCCACAACACACCAGGACGCCGGTGCAGCCATCGACAAGCTGCTGCGTGCGTCGTCCTCAAGTGCCTCGAGTGCTGGTCCCGTGGGCGTCTACTGCGGCTTCGACCCGACGGCGGACTCGCTGCACCTGGGCAACCTGCTGCAGGGCATCGCACTGCGCCACTTCCAGCGCGCGGGACTGCGACCCATTCTATTGGTATGTGCGTGTGTGGTGCAATCCTGCGTGAGTGTGTAGACTGCTGTCTAACGCGTATTCTGTGGGCATGTGTGTGTGTGTGTGTGTTTTGCTTTATAGGTGGGCGGCGCGACAGGCATGATCGGTGACCCGAGCGGCAAGTCGGAGGAGCGCGTGCTGCTCACAGACGACGTGGTGGCGCACAATGCGAGCCAGATCATCAAGGGGCTCTCTCCCGTGCTGGACTTCGACTGCCCGAAGACCGGCGCGGTGATCGTGAACAACGCCGAATGGCATACGAAGATGTCGGCAGTCGACTGGATGCGCGACATCGGCAGGTAACGAATAGCTCATTTGGTGTTATTGAGAATGGTGAAGTCGTGCGTCTAATGCGACCGATGCTGTAATTACTGATTTTGATGTTGTGTGTGCAGACACTTTCGCGTGAACGCGATGCTGACGCGCGACAGCGTGAAGAAGCGCATGGATTCGGACCAGGGCATCAGCTTCCTCGAGTTCTCCTACCAGCTCTTCCAGGTGAGTGCGTTGATTGAAACAACTGTCTCCGTGTCGTAAGCTATACCTAAATATTTCTTACATATGCAAACCACACACAGGCGTACGACTTTCTGCACCTCTATCGGACAAAGAACTGCGTCGCGCAGATCGGCGGCAGCGACCAGTGGGGCAACATCGCCTCGGGCTGCGAACTGGTGCGCAAGACCACGGGCGACGTAAGCAAGACATTCTCTCAAACGGCTGCAGCTCTGCATGGTATTGATGGTGGTAGCGTTCAAGATGCTCATCGAGTCACGTGTCTGTGTATTCTGTAGGACGTGTTTGGCGTAACATTGCCGCTGCTGACGACTGCCTCGGGCGAGAAGTACGGCAAGTCGGCCGGCAACGCCATTTGGCTGGACGCCGAGAAAACGTCGGTGGTGAGTCAACCAACCAGAAATGACTCCGGTTTCCATGTTGCCTCAAGCCTGGAGCTAAACAAGAGCTTGCCTTATATTTGTCCTGCGTGTGTGTCTCTCCCCACAGTTTGACTTCTACCAATACTTCCTGCGCTCGGACGACCGCGACGTGGAGCAGCTGCTCAAGAGCTTCACGTTCATGGACGTGGACGAAATCCGCGACCTGGTGCATGAGCACGCAAAGGAGCCGGAGAAACGCGAGGCGCAGAAAGTGCTTGCCGAGTGCATCACGACGACCATGCACGGTGCCGAAGGGCTGCAGTCGGCGCTCACCACCACGAGTCTGCTCTTTGGCAAGCAAACGGGACCGCTCACAGCCGACCAAGTGCTCGCGATGGCGGGCGATGCGCCGCTCTCCACTGTGCCACGCACTGGCGTCGTTGACTACTCGCTTGTCGACCTCTGCGTCCGCGTGGGGGTTGCCAAGTCCAAAGGTGAGCAGCGCTATGACGTGTCTCCTCAGTGTTTGTATTGAGTGATTTTGGCTGACCGTATGTCTTCTTGTTCTGTTGTTGCAGCTGAGTGCCGTCGTCTGATCAAAGGCGGAGGACTGTACCTCAACAACGAAAAGGTCGAGTCGGAGGCGCTCACGATCGTCTCCAGCATGCTACTCGACGGGAAACTGCTCCTGCTGCGCACAGGAAGACGAAACAACTTCATTGTTCAAGTGGAATGAATACAAATACGCTCAAGACACGCCAACAAGAGATAACACAAGCTCAGTGTTAGCTGGGCGAAATAGAGACATTTCACACCAATATGTCACTGTTCACTGTTTCCAGGTCGTCGCTCATTTCGCCCCGTGTGCTGATGATGCATGTTGCTCTTTCAAGAGCAACAGAAAAATGTCCGTGGCGCGCATGACACCCACGACAGCTCCGCCTTCTTTCCGAATGAACACGCGAGTACATCTCGCGTCCACCATTTCGCGAATCACGCTCGCAATGGAGCTCTCGGGAGAGACAAAGCGGGATGTGGGGAGCTCTCGAGTGATTTCGCCCAGCGAACAAAGCAGCGGCGACAAAGTAGACTCTTTCTCCACGACTCCAGCCCAAATGTCGTACGACTGTGTGAAGAAGTCTCGAAACGCGTTAATGCTACAGGGACAGCAGTGAAAACAACATTTAGTATGCCAGGTCTAGCCCATGAACCAACTTGCAACAGATTGTCTCACCTGAGCACTTTGGACGCAGAGTTGTCTTTGAACGTGACCAGAATCCCAGCAAGTCCCCGCTCACTCATGCTCGCAAAGCCGTCGCACACAGAAGTGAGCGTCGCGTTCACGCTCGCTGGCGCGTAGAAGTACGATGGAAACGCTCGAAGTGCGTGGAACTCTTTCCCATCTACTCAGTGTGAGCATGGCATGAAAAGTAAAGCAATCAAGACAGTTAGCTGACAGTAGCAAATAAGCAAAAGCTGGAATACAAACAATCGATACGTACTGAAGAGCGTCAGGTCCTCTTCGACCCACTCGAGTAAGTTGAGAACTGTAAAATTTCCCAGAAGCAGGCTATTCGGGTGCTCCATCGCGTCCGCGACGACCACTGCGACGCTCTCTGCGCCGCGGGCGAAGCGTAAGAGCACGTTGAAGAACGCTTCGTCCTCGTCGATGCACTGGAAACGGTGCATCTTCCCATTGAACAACAACACGTCGCGCAAAGTGGACGCGCCGAACTTCCGGATCGCGCGCTCGATGTGGAAATTCGTTGGCTCGGGAGGGAGGAAATGCAAAAAGAAACTACGCGAATGCATAAAGAAGACTCAGTGAGTGAATCAACGAATCAATGGTGGCAATGAAGCACCTCTCGTGGGGTGACTTACTGCAGAAAGTTACCAGTGGACAAGAGTCCACTGTAGACGCGCACTTCCAAGGCTGCTCCCGTGGACTCAAACACCATCACGGCGTGGATCTCTGTGTCTGCGCTTGCCATTTCTCGGAGCGCGTGCGCACAAGTCACGTTGGATCGCAGTTCCACATGCGTCTGCTGCCAAAAGTGCGAATAGTCTCGAGCCTATGCAACACAAAGAGAAAGTAACAACCAGGGAATGCCTTTCACAATGCAATGCCTACTGAGTCGTACTTGCAGTTTAAGATCAGCTTACTTTGAGCGCCCAAAGAAGCGAGTCTTGCGGAATGAAGAATGTCGATGCAGTTCTCGTCAACATCTTTGATTTGTCGACTGGTCTGACATCAGAAGAATTCGGTGATACTGATTGTGCATGCGTAGAGCGCGATCTTTGCAGCTCACGCTCCAAGTCCGCAGTGAACTCTGTAAAAAAAAAGAATCACCTCGTGAGCATTTCCGCTGATATTATTGGGTCGATCAGCCATGTCCAGTCACTCATACTACCTTCAACAAGGGTCTGGATATCGTGGAGAAACCCGCTCACGTGCGGGCTCGTGAAACAAATGTCGTACACTTCTCGCACCGACATGAGTTTGCTCTCGTTTTCAGCCCAGAATGATTTCTATCCAGCAACATTAGAAAGGAAGACGATGAAGTCCGATGCATTCGACAGCTCAAGGAGGCGCACACACTGCATCGTACCTCGAGCACAGTCGTGACTTCGCTGGGGATCTCGTCGGTGAGGTTGAGAATGAGCTGCAGAGCCAGCAGAAAGTCCTTGACGACCAGCCGCTTCTTCTCGGAGCTCAGCTGTCCGACTTGGTCAGCATACAATCTCAGGATGAACGTGACTTTCGCGTGCAGATCCGCCTTCATCATGAGCGCAATCGCGCAGAACACTTGGTGCGCACACGCAGTCTCGGTCTCTTCAGCTTCCTGGAAGAATTCGAAATGTGGGTCGGCGTCTGCCACAAGCATGCCAAACACTTCCTCAAACTGCTCAAAGTGCACGTGTCGCGGGTACACATACACGCTCTGTGATGCTCCATTTGCGGCTCTCTTGTTGACAGCGGTGGTGCGCTCGTTGTATCTGTCAAACTCGTCATCGTCGTCGTATTTGCCGACAGATCCACGAAAGATCTGTGCACACTCGTCAAGATCCTTCCTGGAATGGCTAATGTACTCAGTTAGCAGCTGGCGGTGCTGTGGATCATCCAGACCATGCGAGGTCAGCGCTGCTCCCATTGTTTCGTCGTTAATCGCCCATGTGAGAGTCTGATAGAGGCTCGCATCCGAGTAACCGCTAGCATCCAAAGATCTGCGGTTAAGCCGTTTTCAGTGCAGCTGTCGAAAGAGGGCGGCGCTAATTGTGTTGGATGGGCTGAGCGGAAAAACAGTGAAACGACCTGTGACGCTGAGTCAATGGAGCAAGTATTCGTGGGACGCAAAGCTCGAGTCACAGGCGTGCAACGGCGGCAGACCTGTGATAACAAATTCCACTTTCAACTTGCTGACGCACGCAGCATGGGTGAATCGAGTCCGCTGCTACCCAAGCATAACCCGCAGCAGCAGCAGGGAGTCGCGAAGAATAAGTCCACGTGGCAGGAGTTCGTGCATCTCTCGGGTATGGCGGCGCAAGTGAGTCTTGCCACGGTCGCACGAGTGGCGCTCACGTCGATCGACTCGATCTACCTGGGCCACTTGGGTGTGAAGCAGCTCGCGGCTGCCTCGCTCGCTCAGGTGTGGACGAGCGCGCCGCTCATGGCAGTCTGGGCGTCCGCATCTGCGCTGATCACAGTATGTTGAGCTCTCTTCTGACTTCACGAAGCACCCGCTTGGTCACTGAATACTAAGTTGCAATCGATTTTCCTTCAGCTTTGCGGACAATCATGGGGTGCTGGAAATCGTGAACTCACAGGCGTGTGGCTCCAGTTCGGTTTACTTCTCACGAGCGTGCTCTCAATCCCCGTATTCGTCTGGTACTGGTGTCTTGGGTATGTGCTCGAGTATTCGACTGACGACCAGGAAGTGATCGAGCTTGCCGCCACGTTCGCTCGTGTGCTGTCGTTCGCGATCCTGCCCTCGCTCATCTACGCGTGTCTGAGGTATTACACAAGCGATCATTTGGCTAAGCCCTGCAAGTTTCTTTACACCACCTGCAGTATCTTTCACAGTGTTGTCCTCTTTGTGTTCATGCATCCAGGCAGTACCTCCAGGCGCTCGGCATTCTGATGCCCACGACGGTCGTCGGCGTGACCTCCATCTGTCTCGCAGTCGCTACCAACTACTTGTTCATCCACGGCATTGATGGCTGGGGTGGACTGGGCTTCGTCGGCTCGCCTCTCTCCACGGTCTTCGCGTCGTGGTTCCAGCCCATCGCGCTCTTCCTCTACGCGTTCGTCTACAAAAAGCACCACCTGCGCGCCTGGTGTGGCTGGAACTGGAAAGCGCTCACGCTTTGTCGCTTCCGCGCATTCATGACGATCTCCGGACCGATATCAGGCAACTCGTTCGTCTCGAACCTGGCGAACGCGCTCGTGTCGCTCGTTGCGGCCAAGCTCGGCGCCGAGACGATCGCCGCCAACGCCGTGATCTCAGGCATGTGGAGCATGCTCTGGGCACTTTTCTGGGGCTACGGCTGTGCAACCCAGGTGCGCGTAGCCAACTACCTTGGTGCGGGCGAGCCGCAGCGCGCGCAACAGGTTGCCAAGCTCGGCTTCGTCTGCACGACTGTCGTGGTGTCGCTGCTTGCGTTCGTCACAAACCAGTTCGACCGCAGCATCATCGCGGTCTACACGACCGACGAGAAGCTGCTGCGTGCGTGCCGAGAGGTGCTGCCGATCTTCATATGCGCCTACGTAGTCGAGTCCTTCGAGATGCTCTGCGGCGGTGTGCTCACGGGCATGAGGTACGCAAACACGTGCTATCACACCACACGATTTGGTAGCACCATGATGTCAACCTGTGTCTCTGTATGTGTGTGTGGGTAACCTGCAGCCAGGTCAAGGTGAACTTCCTCACGAGCACAATCGCCACATGGTGCATCAACCTGCCCGTGGCGTACATCGGCGGGATCGTGCTGGGTTTCGGCTTCCCGGCGCTCTGGGTTGGCGTGCTCGCCATGGAGGTCTTCAAGCTCACCACGTACGCGATCTGCCTCTCGCGCGTGAACTGGGCGGCCATGTCAGCGCGCGCCGTGGCGGCGATGGAGGCCGCGCCGGAGCAAACGCCTAGTGACGTGGAGAAGAGCGCGGTCAACTACATCACCGCCGTGGTACGTCTGTCTTGCGTTACCCATTGCGGGTACAATATGGTATGAACACTGACCTGAGTGCTTGTATATGTGTTACGTGTATATCAACCGCCACACACAGGTGGGCTCGCAGCCGACGGGTTACATCGCGTCCATGCCGGAGACGCGTACGCCGCCGCTCAGCACGCCCTTCGCGCGCCAGCGCAAGTTGAACAAGCTGCAACGGCGCTGCCAATCGCACGAGCCCGCGCGCACGCAGCTGTAGGCTGGAACCTACAACAGCAAGCTGCAGACAAGATAAACGGTTTTGTAGCCAATCATATAAGTAAGAAATGAAAATTTAGGATAATTATTGGTTAAAAAGAGAAGGACTTTTGATTGTAATTTTGATAGGTGTTTCAACATGTGATGTGTGAGAGCGAATGAATGAATGAACAGTCCAAACCAAGCCAAGGGCAAAGAGCAAGCAGACAAACAGACAGCTGAGGATGCACGACGCGGAGCAGGAGCCCGTGGGCAAGTGGGCCCAGCGCAAGGAGGCGAAGCGCAACATGTACCTCACGAGCACCGACAACGTGCGCGTGGCGTCTCGGCGCGGCGCCGCAGCGCCTTCTGCGGCGTTGGTGCAGTGCCAAAAGTGTCTCAAGCCGGGTCACTGGACCTACGAGTGCAAGAACGAAGCGATCTACCTCAAGCGCGTGTCGCGCACGCAGCAGCTCAAGCACCCTAGGCTCCGTCAGCCGCTCAACCAGGACAAACCACCTCGAAGCGACAAGGAGGAGGAGGAGTTCCAGCTGCAGCAGAAGGCGCTGAAGGAGTCGACGAGACGCAGCAAGAAGGAACTGAAGCAGGCGGACAAGAAGCAGCCAGCGAAGAAGACCCGCAGGAAGCGCAAGTATAGCGATTCCAGCAGCAGTAGTAGTAGTAATAGCAGCGACTCGTCTTCCGACTCCAGTGGCTCGTCTTCTTCGTCGTCGTCAGGCTCCGACTCGGGCTCGTCTAGCGGCTCTTCGTCGTCTTCCGAGGACGAGAGCTCCAGCGAAGACGAGAAGCAGCGCAAGCACCGCTCCAAGAAGCGCCGAAAGGACTAAGCCCGCATGGTGCTGCTGACTCGGTGTATAGCGGTTGCTGCTGCCATTGCTGAATGCACACAACCGACTAGCTGAAGCTGCAGGTGTTTGGCTTCAGATGCAGTGATGTTGTTACGTAGGATCGACAGAGACGGACTCAGATACTAATTCATGCTGTTCATTTTTTCTGGTTGTTTTTTTTATTTTGGTGTTTATTGAGAAGCTCAGCTGCTGCATGCAATACGCTCATGCAAGAATGAAAATATGTCATTTCAATCCTCTCCATCGCTTCAACAGAGTCGCTCCTCTCTTTCTTTCTCTCTCATTCGCTTCTGCATTCGCACTCGCATCGACCGACCGATCCGCGCCCGTCGCTTCGTATTATCGAAGAAAAACAAATCAAATCAATTTACCACGACCCTCCAAACTCCGACTTAGTGTTCACGAAGAGCGAGAAGTCCCACTTGGTGTCCAGCTTGATTGGTTCGTTGATCTGCACGCCGTCGGCGCTGACCTTGGAGAACTGGATGCGGTTGATCGTGCGGCAGTCACGGTAGAAGCACACGCGCATGCAGTCTTCCAGGATCTTGTGCGCCTCTTCCTCCGAGAGGTCCTCCTTCCAGTATTTGCGCAGCAGTGGCATGCCCAAGTGGTGACCGAAACCCGTCGCGATGAAGTCGCCCTCAAACGCGAGACCGATCATGTTCACCTGGCCCAGGAACGGCTTCTTCGTCTCTGGGTGCAGTCCCGCGACGACGACGGTATTCCACAATGGGTCGAACTTGTTGCGGCGGTGATAAAGCAGACGCTGCAGGTAGTGATAAATCTCTGGCGCGTTCACATCACAGCCGTCGTCCTGGTTGAAGTCGTACACCTCCAGCTCGTCGAGCTTGTCCTTAATGAACTGGAAGTCGCTGAAGTCGCCGCCCGCGCCGAGCAGGGTCGTGTTGTGCACGGACGCGAGCCGGCGCTGGTCCGTGAAGCGCGCGAGCGACCCGTAAGAGCCGAGCGTGTCGGCGGCCATGAGCACGCCACCCTTGTACTTGAGCGCGATCACGGACGTCCCCGTGACGATGGGCGACTGCGTGCGCTGGCGGGTGTCCATCTTGTCTCGATCTGCTGCTGCTGCGTTCGTTCGTTAGTAGCTTCTCGCTGCTTTCGAAGCTCTGCTTCTTCCCCTTTTGCGATCTTGTTTGGGCTTTCTTTTGGGTTTGGGGGGAGGAACCATGAGTACTGTCAATCTCTCGTATACTGGACTTAGAGCGCTGTATTCGAAGCAGATCGAAAGAGTGTCCCGGACGTGAAAAATTATCCCTCATTTAACTCCAGCTACTCCCGAATTCAAAACTTCTAGAATCGACCGTTGGTTGATTTTTGGTTGACGTGGCAAAACGCAGCCAAGTTCGTTCGGGACCGATAGTTTTCCACTTCAACTCTTCAACGCGAGACAAGAGTTGGTCGGGTCGGTCATTTCCAAATCCAAGCCGACACACACAGGAAGACTGCCGCTCTCCTAAACAGCTCACTTCGTCAAGATGAAGATCGCGACCGCTGCGCTGCTGACGCTCTCGGCGTCCGCGCTGCTGCTGCAAATGCCGCATGTCACTGCGAGCGAGGACGCGAAGGCACCAGCGACCACCACCGCCGCCACTGAGTCCCCACAAGACGCTGCCGCTGCGGTTGCAGACGACACGCAGCGCCAACAGCAGCTGCTACAGAAGGTCAAGGAGCTCGCGACCCATGGCGTGTTCGCTGAGACGTTTGAGGAGGAAGAACTCTTCGACGGTAAGCGCTGGTTCAAGAGCACGCATGAGAAGTACGCCAGCCAGGAGGCGTCGGTGGACGAGTACACGGTGCGCACGGGTCATGTCTCCCCCGACAAGGGACTCGTACTCGACGCCCCTGCAAAGCACTATGGGCTCGCTGTGAAGCTCAACTCGCCTCTGCAGATCGACGGCTCGGACGCCAAGAAGGAGATGGTCGTGCAGTACGAAGTGAAGCTTCAGAAGGGACTGAACTGCGGTGGCGCCTACGTGAAGCTGCTGCGTGCGAATGAATCAAACGATTTCAGTGGCTTTTCGGACGCGACGCCGTTTGTCATCATGTTTGGTCCAGACAAGTGCGGCTCGAGCGACAAAGTGCACTTCATCTTCCAGCACAAGAACCCCGTGTCAGGCAAATACGAAGAGAAGCACCTATCAAGCCCGCCACAGAGTAAGTCGGATCGATTGTCGCACATCTACACCGCCGTAGTGCGTGACGACAACACATACGAGATCTTTATTGACCAGAAGTCGGTATCGAAGGGCAGTTTGTTGGAGAACTTTGTGCCGTCGGTGATTCCCGAGAAGGAAATTGAGGATCCAAACGACACAAAGCCAAGCGACTGGGCCGATGAACCGAAGATCCGCGACCCGAATGCTGTTAAGCCCGCTGACTGGGACGAGGACGCACCTGCTCGTATCCCAGATCTGGAGGCCGTCAAGCCTGAAGGCTGGTTGGACAACGAGCCAGCGATGATCGACGATCCGTCGGTCGTGAAGCCGGAAGACTGGGACGAGGAAGACGATGGTGAGTGGATCTCGCCGCAGATCCCAAACCCAAAGTGCGAGAGTGCAGTTGGCTGCGGAGAGTGGCAACGCCCCACGAAGGCGAACCCGGACTTCAAGGGCAAGTGGTACGCGCCAATGATCCCGAACCCTGCGTACAAGGGCGAGTGGGAGCCTCGCAAGATTCCAAACCCAGACTACTTTGAAGATGCGCACCCGGCTCGTCTCGACCCGATTGGAGCGCTCGCAGTGGAGGTATGGACGATGTCGGACGGCATCACGTTCGATAACTTCTGGCTTGGCAACGACCTAAAGAAGGCGCAGGAGTTTGCGGACGCCACGTGGGTACCAAAGCACAAGCTGGAAATGGAAGAGCAGGAAAAAGTGCGCGAGAAGGAGAAGCAGGAGATGCTTGAGCGCAAGGCGAAGGAGGGTGGGTTCTTCAACAGCGTCGAAGTTTTGTTTGCGGACTTCATTGAGTTTGCAAAGGCGAATCCGTTGGCGGGTATTGGCTCCGTGCTCGTGGCGGCAGTCGCGATGCTGCTCTCGGCGTTCTATTTGTGCTGCGGAAAGGTGGAAGAGCTCCCTGTGTCATCTGTGGCGGAGAAGGACAGCGGTGCAGAGGAGAGCGAGGAGCAGGAGGACGAAGACGACAAGGCGAAGAAGTCGCCGGCGGATTCGGGCGACGAGAGCGCACAGAAGCAGCTACGCCAGAGAAAGAAGAAGGCCCCGAAAGTGAACTAGGACAGGCGACGTTCTTTCTGTCAGCGCCTCACTATTTGAGTGCGGTATCGCTTCGGTGAGTCCCCACTCAAAGTGAATGAATGGATTATTATTTCTCTCTTTCTTTCGTTCCAACAAGCACCCCGCACTCACATGAATGGAATCATTCAATTGCTGTCTTATTGCTATTCATTTATCTATCTGACACAAACTATCTCTGGCTCGTTTCCCAGTTCGCTGGCTGGTACACTGGCGCCTTGGACTTTGGCAGCGCCGGGTTGCCCAGGATGATGTCGGCGGCCTTCTCGGCGAGCATGATCGTCGGGCCGTTGAGGTTGCCACTCACGATGTTGGGCATGATGGACGCATCCACGATGCGCAGGTTCTCGAGTCCGTGCACACGCGTCTGCGGGTCCACGACCGTGTTCTCGTCCACGCCCATGCGGTTCGTGCACGACGGGTGGTATGCGCTCTCGGTGTGCTGGCGCACCCACGCGTCGATCTCCGCGTCACTCTGCACGTTTTGCGCTGGCGACACTGGGTCGCCGCGGAACTCGTCAAACACCTTCTGCTCAAAAATCTCGCGCGTGAGACGCACGGCTGCGCGCATGTCGACCTTGTCTTCCTCCGTGTCCAGGTAGTTTGGCTCGATGATCGGGTAATCGCGCGGGTTGGCGCTGCGCAGCTTGATGAAGCCTCGACTGGTGGCTCGCATCGGGGAGCAGTGAGCCTGCATAGCGTGGTACGAGCCTGGCGTGAGCTGGCCCGTCAGGGAGCCAGGCAGGAAGTGGTACTGCAGGTCCGGGTGGCGCTTGTTTGGAGCGCTGCGGATGAAACCTCCGGACTCGAGATGTGCGGACGCACCCATGCCTGTGCTGCTCAGAAGCCACTCGAGCGCGATCTTGACCATGTTGTGCGGGTACTTCCTGCTCAAACGAAACGTGATACAACTATTAAAATACGGATTCAGATGTTCGAACAACATTGTATGTGAAGTACGCACCAGGTGGCATTGTGGAGAGTGATCGGCTTCTTGCACAGGTACTGGATGTACAGGTCCAAGTGGTCCTCCATGTTCTGACCGACTGCAGGCAGGTGCTGCACAACCGGAATCCCGACTTCCTTCAGGTGCTCGGCGTCGCCCACACCCGAGAGCATCAGGAGTTGTGGAGAGTTGATGGCGCCGCCCGAGAGAATGATCTAATAAAGACATAGAGTAGACAAGTCAGCAATTCGCATACAATGACCAGCAGCAACTATATAGCAAGCCAAATCATTCATACATACCTCCTTCGCCGCGCGGATCTGCTTCTTGGACTTCTCCTTGTTGTTCTCCGTGTCAATACCCACAGCGCGCTTGCCCTCAAAGACCACTTTGTTCACGAACGTGTCGGTGATCACAGTGAGGTTCTTGCGCGAAGTCACGGGGTGTAAGTAGCCAGCAGCAGCGCTCCAGCGCTTGCCTTTGTGGATCGTCATGTCCATCCAGCCGAAGCCTTCCTGCTGGTATCCGTTCATATCGTCCGTGTACGGGTACCCGGCTTGGATGCCGGCTTCGATGAACTTCTTGAAGAGGATCTGGTCTTTCTGCGAGCCACGGCTCACGTGCAGCGGACCGTCGCCACCACGGTAATCGTCTGGTCCGAGCTCGTGGGTCTGCGCCTTGCGGAAGTACGGCAAACAGTCGGCGTAGCTCCAGCCCTCAGCGCCACTGGAGTGCCAGTCGTCGTAGTCGTACGCGTGTCCGCGGATGTAGACCATGGCGTTGAGCGAGGACGAGCCGCCGAGCACGCGGCCGCGTGGCCACGGCAGGCGGCGGTTGTCCAGGTTCTTCTGCGGCTCGGTGTAGTAAGCCCAGTTGTACTTGTCGTCGCCGAGGTTAAAGGTCAGCGCCGCGGGCATTTGGATCTTCCACGAGTCCCACTTGTTGACGTCGCTCGGACCCGTCTCCACGAGCAGCACTTTGTTGTTCGGATCAGCGCTCAGGCGGTTCGCGAGCACGCAGCCGGCCGAGCCGGCGCCGACGACGATGTAGTCATACTCTTCAGTCGCGGCCGCCGCGTGGGTGCTGAGCGCGTGAGAGGCAGTGGCGCTCGCATTGCTGCGTGGGAGAAGGTTCTTGCCAGCGGTAGTGGCGGCAGCAGATGTGCGGAGCGAGTGGCGGAGCATGGCGGTGAGTTGGTGGTAGTAAGTTGACGTGGGGTGCCAATGAATGGACGCGTGATGGGGTGCAATGTCGAGGGGCGGGTATCGCTTGTGCTGGTGGCGCGCAATTGGGAAGTGAATGTGGATGCGACTCCGTATTTTCAGTTGCAAAATAGCACGAGTTGCAACTGATATTGCAGGGCGCTCTATTTAAAGCACAAATAGTGGCTGCCCTGTGACATGAGAGACACTGCAGGTTAGGTGTAACTGCTACGTGTTCGATTCAGTTAAAAGTCCAATCAGGCAGGTAGTTAAAAGGAAGAGTCAGTTAAGAGTTTGTAAAGTTGTGCAGCAGTAGTCAGCAGTAGCGCAATAATTTGATATATATAAGTGCATTGAATATTCAGATTCTAATTACTTTCTTAACTTAGTACCAGAGTAGCAAGATTTTATAATTTAATGACTATATTCAAGCAAAACATTCGATTTTTGATGGAAAGAGGGCAACATCATCTGCGACACTCAGTCATCTGACAAACGGAAAGCAAACCGGCATTTCTACCAGAAATACAGGCGTAATTCTCATTAGTAAACAGCAAATTTGACGACAAAATGTATAAAATAATAGAGGGAAAATATAAATGCAGGTATAAGCGATTGAGGGTTTATTGCAAGCAATCAGATCTATGGAGACGCAACACTAATTTTCTCCATCCCAGCAACGAGCTCATAGACATCCTCGGCGAGGATACCAGTGTGGCGCCAGCAGTTCGCAATGGTGACGCTTGTCACAGAGCTCCACGCTTCCTGCGCCCAAGTCGTAGCGTCAAGCACGCTCACGTTGTAGAGCTGGTCGACGTCA